>PVJO010012569.1:16672-55045 GCA_004026905.1 Hystrix cristata | reverse complement strand
GAGCTCAGTAGGTCTCTCTCCAAGATGGCGACCCGGCCAGTCGCCCTCTCCTGGGGATGTCCAAACCCAAAGGACTCACCAGCCCCTGCAGCCTGCTTGTCCGCTGCTCCACCACCTGCGTGTCTCTCCGTGGAGGCCTCTGGGGTCGCCAGCAGTCACCGTGAGTCTGCAGACTCCAGCCGCAGCTTTTCCCGCCGCGCGCCAGGCCTGAGGGAGAAAGTGCGGTCCGTGGCCTCCTTCTGCGCGGAGGACTCTTGTTGCTCTCCCCCTGGGCTCCGATTCTCCCTTCAGATCGCCGCTGGGTCCTGGGAACTCACTTCCCTCCTTCTGCTCTTCCTCACATTGCTATATTCCAGCGTTTGGACAACAAATCTCCGAGAGTCTGTTTCTCTGCTGTTTACTACTCGGCCATCTTTCCGGAAGTCTAATGGCATATAATGAAACAGTTCAGCGTTTTATGCTTAACCATGAAAACAATTCAAAGTAACACTCTTAAGTGAAATAAATCGGACACACATGTTTAAATACCGCATAGTTTCTCTGGTGTGAGAAAATGAAGTGTAAATAAAGACTAAAATGTATTATATTGGAAAAGGGAAGAAAATGTCCAAATTGGAAAGGGAACAAGGGAGGGGGGAAAGGAACAGAGGGACAAGAGAAATAAGAAATGGAAGGAAAAAAATGGAAACAAAGCTTTTGTAAATAGGGAGGGAGGAGGGAGTGAGGGGAGGGGAATGGGGAAAAAAAGAAGCAACAAGATATATCATGTACAGGTACAAATTCCCTATGATGAATGTTATCAATATGTACATCTAAAATGTACCATTAAAATAAAATTTTAAAAAAATAATAGCTACCATTCATTGAGCAATTAGTTTGGACAGGGAACTGGATTTAGCTCATTACAAATAGAATTAACTCTATTAAATAAGTATATTAATTCAAAATTCAATTAAAAAATATTGACACTAGCCTGGTCTGGTGGCCCACACTGGTAATCCCAGCACTCAAGAGACTGAGGCAGGAGGATTCCTGAGAGTTCGAGGCCAACCGGGGCTGCATAATGAGTTCAAGTCTACCCTGAAATGCATAGGGAGACCCTGTCTCAAAATAAATAAATAAATAAATAAGAATTAAGGTGTGTTATGTATATGTACCAACTACCCACAATGTATGTATTCATGATGTACTACAAATATGTACTGAAAAAAAAAAAACCTTTAAAAAATTGATATTGAGAGAGTTTAAAAATGAAGGGCTGCTTGGAATAGTGGTATATCCCCATAATCCCAGCTACTCAGGAAGCTGAGGCAGGAGGATTGCAAAGCCTGGAATTTTGAGGTCAGCCTAAGCAATTTAGTGAAACTGTCTCAAAAATCAAACAATAAAAAAGACTGGATAATAGTCCAGTGCTAGTGTTTGCCTATAATATGTGAGTACTAAATCTAATCCCTACGACCACTAAAAAGTAAAAACGAAAAAGTAAGATGTGATAAATTCAAATAGGAACCAACAGAAAGGATTTATACTACAGTCAAATCCCAACTCTTCACTGCTCTCAAACTGTCCACATTACACACTTAAACAATTGTCTTATTTGGGAAAAAATATGTTTATTCCCCAGTTTCCTCACTTTTATAATGGTATTGACAAAACAGAAACAGTGGTACAGGCCTGTAATCCCAGATACTTGGGAAGCTGAGGCAGTATGAGTTCAAAGCCAGCCTGAGCAATACAGGAGAACCTGTCTCAAAAAGGGAGGGAAAGGGGGCTAATTGGCATAGACTTGACTGATTGACTTCGAGGACAAATGGAAGTACCTCTGTAAACTCACTCAAAAATTAAGTTTCTTGCATACTCTAAGACAGTCTTCTGCTCATCTTGATTTCTCTTTAGAAACCAGTGACATTAGTCACCTCCAGATGAGACCAAGCATGATGGTGGGGAAGGGTGAGAGACTTTCATTATATTCCCTTTTACTTTTTTAACCATGTAACTCCATCAAGTAATCAAAGAAATAAAATTTAATTTAAAAAGATAACCTTCTGGGTTTCATGAATAAGATCATAAAGTATCTGTCCTTTGAGTCTGGCTTATTTCCCTTAACATTATCTCCTCCAGTGTCATCCACGATGTCACAAGAATCAAGACTGAGTTCCTTTTCAGGGATGAATGATGTTTCATTGTATATGTACAAACCACCTTTTCTTACCTATTCTGTTCACAAACACATAAGATTTTTTTTTCTCTATCCTGGCTACTTTGAATACTGAAATGAAGTTAGGAACACAGTTATCTCTTGGAGATGCTGATTTCATTAAAAAAACAAAAAACAAAAAACAAAAAACCTCTTACGAGCAGAGAGTAGAAGGGTGGTTACCACCAGCTCGTAGGTGAAGAAACTGGGGAAATGATGGTTAAAGGATTCATGCTGCCAGTTGTAAAGTAAGTGAGCTCTGAAGATCCAGAGTGCAGTATGCTCACTATAGTTAATAATACTGTATTGTTCATTTGAAATTTGATCAGAGAACAGCTTTTAAGTATTCTCACTATACAGACACAGACACATGTACACAAAATAATAACTATGTACAGCAAAGTATCTTTTCTGTAGGTTGCAGTTTCTTCCTCCCAGGGGAAAAAAAAAAAGTAATGCGGGCAATTGTCTTCCTTACTTTCTTTATTCCTGAGACACAATACCTGACGCCTGAAACTCTAGGGAGGAAGGTTTATTTTGGCTCACAGTTTGTAGAGGTTTCAGTCCACAGCTGGACGGCTCCAAGGCAGGTGGCAGGACAGAGGAGAAACAGCTCTCCTGCAGGCAGGAAGCCAGGAAGGATGAAGGAGGAAGTAGGGAGAGAGAGCCTGCCAGGCCCCGCCCCCAGCGACCCACTTCCTCCAACCAGGCTTCTCCTCCAACCAGGCTTCGCCTCCCAAGATGACCTTTAGCTACAATGTGAAGAATCCACTGTGGTGCGATCACCAACCCCCCAAACCCCCACCTAGGAGAACATGAGGGGGAAATCTAGGTATAAGCCCTAACAGTAATAAAAATACTGGGAAAATCAAAGAGTTGCTTCTCTGGTCTCTGGAAGGGTTCAATTCTTTTTCATACATTCAATGTGTTTGCAGTAAATGCTGGTCCCATGCCAAGTGTTATCCCGAAAGTCGTGAGGATGTAGACCTGAATGGATTGGACATGCTCTGGAGCTTGTTAGTTAGGTGTTCAAACACTGTGTCATTTCTTAAGGAAATCCAACAAAAGAATAGTCGGCAGCAATAGTCATCCCACTTCATTCTCTGGGTAACAACATTATCGTGGCTGTATACCCTTAAATACATGCTGTTCTTTTCTGAAAATTATTTAGGCAGAATTTTATCTAGGAGAGATTTATTATAATCTAATTTCTTAAAAGTTAAATTTCAATGTCCAATACTGTCACCAAAAAAAATAGTTGCAATACACTTGTGCCCTTCTACAATTCATATGTTGAAGTTCTAATCCCCAATGTGATACTATTTGGGTATGGGACATTTGGGAGATTATTATGTCTATATTAGGTCATGACGGTGGGGTGCTTGTGATGGAATTAGTAGATTTATAAGCAGGAGAGAGAGTGACACAGGGCAAGGAGGGTTCACATACTTCCTACTTGCAAACCAGTGAAAGAGTACTCATCAAAATTCAACCAAGCTGGCATCTAGAGCTCAGACTTTTAGCCTCCAATCTATGAGAAAAAATACTTTCATTGTTGAATCCATGTAGCCTACGATATTCTGTCACAACAATCCAAGCAGATGAAGATATTTGTTTTTCCTCCTTTTCTTTCTTATTCAGGTTCCAATTCAGCATCAAGCGTTGTATTTATTTGTTGTATCTCTTAATATAACGTCTCTTTGTCAGCATTACGAGCACATAAGTAAGGTAGAGGGGAAGCAGCTACAAGAGATTTTTTTCTTTCAACTGCAAAATGATAGTAGTAATTATAATAATAATAATACTGGGCAACTCTTTTCAAGTGTGTTAAGGCCTTTAAAAGGTTTATCTAATCAAATCCTCCCAACAATATATGAAGTGGCTCCTTCTACCATTCCCATTCCCCCTATTTGTAAATGACTTAGAGAAGTAAAGTTACTTTCTCAAAGTCATAGCAGTATTTAAGTGGTAGAGCTAACACGAATTCTTGAGGACACAGCTTCTTAAATGTACATACAAATCACTGAGGGATCTTGTTAAAATGCAGCTACTGATCCTGTATGTCTGGAAGAAGACTGAGATTCTGCATTTCTAATGAGCTCTCTGGTGATGCTGGGGCCTGTTCCACTAAATACACTTGGAATAACAAGACTCTAGAAGCACATAACAAAAAAGTGGGCCTGTTATATAAGTGCTCACTAGCTATTTCTTGAATTATTTAACAATGGAAAAGATAGGAGAGGGAGAGAGAAAGATTCAAAAGATCTGTTGTTGGCCTCATTAATAATCTGCAAGTTCTCATTATTATGCGTTTTCCCCCACAAGAAAGTTGTAAAGTCAAATCATTTTGGGGAGAGCTGGAAGATGTCTGGGAACAAGATGCTGCCCAATTACAGAGGACAACATAATTATAGAAAGCTGAGAGAAAGACCATCACCTCTGGATATGTCTATTTAGTTGTGGCACAACTTGAGTAAGACTCCCTTCCCCTCACTACTCTATTTCCACTGGCCTGTAACACTATGAATTAATTAAATGTCTCACCCTCCAAGTGTCACATGAGGGCACACGACCTGTAAGAATCCTTCCTAGAAGAGGAGAGTCACTGGGAGCAAAGCTGAAAACGAGTGCTGGCTGGTGGTCCTAGTAAGAGTCTGTGGGCAGAAAAACTACCTTCAAAACAAGTCTGATACAGCAACTGTCCACTAGTGTTTCAGAATATGAAGTAAGCATAAATACAGGATGTTGTGTAAGAGCTCAGCAGTTTACAGGCAAGTCTTAAACAGTTCTGTCAATAGTTACAAGTAAGAAAAAAAGAAAAAGAAAACTTTACCGAAGTATAATTGCCATGTCATAAAGGGTACATCACATATTTAAAGTATAAAATTTCACTGAGTTTTGGCAAATGTGTATACTGGCAAAACCAATCAATGATCAAGATAATGAACAAATACATCACCCCCCCAAAAGATTTCTTCGTGACCATTGGAAATTGCTGCCCACGCCCATCTCCAGCCAACCACTGAATTGCTCTCTATCACTGTAGGTGTGATGTGCTTCTTCTCCAGGTGGTTTCACTTAGCACAGTTATTTTGCGGCTCAGCCATGTATCTGCCTGTACCAGGGGTTTACTCCCTTTATTCCCAAGTAGTATTTCATTATATAGAGGCACCAAAGTTAGTTCCCTCTTCCCTGGCTGGTGGGCACATGGACTGCTTCCCACCTGGGGATATAACAAACCAAGTTCTTAGGATGACACGGGCATTTTCATCTGTAGAGGTTCACTTCAGGTCCTTTTAAGGACATCTTCCATATGTCTACCTCACTTTTTGAGTACAGAAAATACAGTTATAATTGTTTTTAATGTTCTTTACTTTTAACATGTCCTTAGTCCAGATTGATTTGAGTGATTGATTTTTCTCCTCACAGTGCATCATTTTCTTCTCCTTTTTTTAAAGATTGATTAGAAAGACCACAGCCACGATTAGTCTAGGAGTCATTATTCCCCCCTCCTGAGGCAAGGCCCTTGTCAGTAGTTTCCCTGTTGCCCCATGAATAGTCTTGGCCTGGCTGTTGGGATGGTTCCTCTCCTGCCCTGTGTGAGTGTTAATCTGCTCTTCCGTAGACCTCAGTGGGTCTTTTCCGCAGCCTCGGGCCACTTCCTCACAAGCAGTGCTGGCCAACACTCTTCTCAATGCCCCAGGAAGCCCTCTAGGCATCTCGAGGTCTCTCAAAGGCCGCTCCCTCACCTCTGGCCTTCCCTTCTGTCCTGCAGATCCTAGCTCTGGTTCTCACGCTCTTTCTCTCTGTCTCTCTCTCTCTTTCTCGATTCTGTCTCCCTTCATACAGATCCCAGTCACTCCTTTGCAGTCTCTCTCGGGTCTGCTAGATGGGTTAACTGAAGGACTCAATTCACTTGTTTCCCTTTGTTCCAAAATTATTATCCTTCATTGCTGACATCTTAAAAACTGGTTTCATATATTTCTTCCTGCTTTGGGGTTTGCTCGTTCAGAGAGGAGGGTAAATCTATCACTTCTTACTCCATCTTGGACATAGCAAACATCCAAATTTATATTTTAAATTTGTGCTGTTGTTTAGGTTTTTGAGCTCAGAGACCCAAGGACCAAATCCAACTCCTCTCTCTCTCTCTCAGAGGTCTGAATCTCAGTTCTATAAGATCCTTCCTCTGAATTTTTCCTCCCTTGTGATACTAGGGATTTAATCCGTGTCCCCTACTAAGCTATACCCTCAGCCCTTTATCAGTTAATTTTGAGACAATGTCTTCCTAAATTGCCCAGGCGGGCCTCCAACTTGCCATCCACCTACCTCAGCCTTCCAAGTAGCTGTGTCTGAATTTTTTTTTTTGGTACTGGGAATTGAACTCAGGGCCTTGTGCTTGCAAGGCAAGCACTCTAACCACTGAGCTAAATCCCCAGCCCCTGAACTTTTAATAGTTACTAATTTCAAAATCCTACCCTTGTTTCTCCTGCACTGGGGTTGTGTTATGGGCTAAGTTGTGTCCTAAAAAAAATTTTTATATGTTGAAGCTCTAACCCCCAGTACCTTACAATGTGACTCCATTTGGAGATAAGGTCTTTTAGGATGTAATTAAAATAATACGATAAGGATGGGCCCTAATCCAATAGGACTGTTGTTCTCATATAGAGGATGTAATTAATCCTAACTTGAGTCCCAAAGCTCCCGATAGTCCATTTCTACACACACACACTGCTGCTTTCCTTGTGTCTGTCCTTTAAACAGGGGAGACATTCAGTGCTTGACAGTGGAACAGTAGAAACAAGAATCCGAGTAGAATCTTAAGCATTTTGTAATAGAGAGCTCTAAATTTTTGCTTGTAGTCTGTTTTGTTGGGCACGTGGCCAGGCGGGGCTGTTATAATGAACTAAGGGAATAAATTTACCATAGTGTAGCAAAACTGAGAATTGAAAAAGATCAGAAAATGGTGAAAAAGTTAGTGGTCCTAGACTCCAAGTTATGGACGGCTCAAGACTTTATTCTTGGTTTATCAAGTAGTCAAAAACTGATTGTTGTATAAGCACTAAATATTATCAATTTATATGTTGCTCAGAACCTAATATGCAGAAAATAGTACTAATTATGTTGCTACTAAATAGTAAATATATACAATAACAGGAAAAATATTCTTTAGAACCCCCAAGTGCCTAACCTCTGAGAAAATCCAATGCTACCTAAAAGTAGCCTAAAGTGAGATGAGTGTCAGCAAGTTGGAACCATATACTTCTTCTTCATTTATAATTTAATGTAGCATTTATCCTCTCTTGGTTAAATAAATCCATGGATTTGTGAAAAGCCACTGCTATAACAAGAAGAATAATCTTTCCATTCAAAAAGTTTAGTCAGAAACAAATAGCTGCACCTACTTGCAAGATGAGTTCGGACTGAAAATGTTTGAACAGCTTAAAGCTGATGATTTTTAACCATGTGGGTAGGAAGGGAAAGCAAAACAAATATTTGTTTTGGCTTAGGAATTGAAGAAAAGCAAGCTTGAAAAAGATGACTAAGATAACGTCCTATCAGCATTAAATTCATCGCTGCCTTTAAGTTTTCTGAGTCGAGGAGATGACACTGGGTGTGATATAGCTCTGCTAAGGACTGAATGGGGTCCCCCCAGACACACATAGAAGCCCTCATCTCCAGTGCAAGGGCATTTAGCACTCTCCCCACATACCGGGTGTGGGGAGAGTTTCAGATGAGGTTATGAGGGTGGGGTGCCCTTATAAGGAGGCTCCAGATAGCTGCTCTCTCTCTCTCTCTCTCTCTCTCTCTCTCTCTCTCACACACACACACACACACACACACACACACACACACACACTGACACACAGAGGCGCAAAATCATTGAAGAGTTATTTGGCTAGAGAGTTGGGAGTGTGATACACTATAAGATTATACAGGCTAAAGGAGCGTGTCCTTGGATGATCTGTGGAATAATACAGACACCATTCACAACACTGCAGTAGAACAGTAAAACAAGCTGCCATCTAGAAATGATGCTGAGAAAAAGAAAAAACAAAATTCAAAGAGACGTGTTTTTCAAAAATGTGTAACTGCCTTCTACAGGGACTAACAAAAGCAGCTTCTGAGAGCTGCCCTTCACAGGACATTTGTCCTGGCGACTAGGAGGAAGGAAAGAAGAGAGATGAATTATAACTCCAAGGTGAAACGCTAAATGATGAAACAAAAGAGCTGTACCTGCTTAGGGGAGAGGAGGGACCCACAGACTTTTCCTTCCTTACCATTACCACACACAGAACGAAAGGAGTCCCATAAACTCTGTGTGTGTGTGTGTGTGTGTGTGTGTGTGTGTGTGATGCTGAGGACTGAACCCAGAGCCTTCACACTGAGCTACATCTCCAGTCCCTTCTTCTATTTTTTTGTTTTGCGATAGGGTCTATGTTGCCCAGGCTGAACTTGTGATCTTCCTGCCTTTGCCTCCCAGAGTGCTGGGACTGCAGGTCTGTGCCACCATGACAAGCTTGCCCTTCCCTTTAACAAGATGATAAAGACAGGGAAGAATCCAGAACCCAAACGATTCATTTCTGGAGCCAAAGAAGCAGTCACTAACAATATTCCCTCTCCCTTCCAAAAGTTTTTCTTTTGCTAAAAACGTACGAGGAACATCATTCCGAGTTTTGCTACTTCAGCCTATAGTAGGTTTGTCTGCCCAAGCAGGTAGTGCATTGAGCAGTGGTGTCCTAAACACAATACTCTGTGACCTTAAAAACCATGCAAGACACGGGCCCACAAGGGCACACACAGGGGAAGACCTGGGAAGACAACCGCAGAAGCTGGAAGAGACAGCTCTGAGCCAGGGACTCCTGCGATCACCAGCAAGCGTCAGGAGAGGGGTGAGGGGCACGGAGGGGCCCGAGCCTCCTGAAGGAAGTGCCCCTGCCCACATCCTGATCTGACTTCTGGCCTCCAGAACAATGAGACAATAAATTTCTGTGGGAGCACTCACCAAGTTGGTGGCCATTTGTTATGGCAGCCCAAAGACAGTCACAAGGTGATGAACAGAAAATAACATAAACACATTCTAAAAGGCAAATTTACTTCTGGCAGGAACCAAAAAGGAAGGCACCCTGACAAGATTAGCATAGGATAAAACAACAACAGCCTGCTTGGCAGAGTCTAGGCCCTGGATGGTGCCTGGGAGGATGCGACTGCAGAAAGGTGAAGTCTTGTATCTGTACACACTGCTCATTCTGGCATCCAACATAAAAAATTGGCGCACAGGCACCACGTGCTTGTCTGGAAACTCCATGGTCAGCCAAAGATACAGGTGTGGTATAAAATGTTACACCACTAATCCCAAATTTAACACATTGCAAGGTCAATCTTTGCCTGTGGTTTTTTGGAGGAAGAGGGTGGAAGTGGAAGTGGGGACTGAACCCAGGATCTTCCCACTGAGTTCCATCCCAAAACCTTTTATTTTTTATTTTAAGACAGAGTCTCACTAATCACTAAACTGCTCAGCCTAGGTTTAAACTTGCAATCTTTGTGCCTCAGCCTTCCAAAGTGCGGGGATTACAGGTGTACACTACTATGTCTGGCTTGCCTCTACTTTATTTCTTCTTCTTAAACGTGTTTGTACCACTGAAATTCTCTTTGCTAAGTCTTTTTCCAACTTCCTGATAGTAGACTTTTATTAATTGCCCCATGCCAACACATACTTTGAATTGATGGTGAAAAAAAAAAGAAATCTACTATCTCTCTATTTTGGTAAACTCAGTCTTAATTATTAAATAACTAAATGGTCTGGTAAGCAAAGTGAGAGAAAAAGAGTTTAAACCAATTTTCAAAGGGTTTGTCATGTATAATAAATAAAGTCATCTTGGGGTGTTGGTACATATGCATATCATATCTTAATCCCTTTTATTTCACCTTCCCCTACCTACCTGCATCCCTAAACCCCCTCCCCAGCTGCAAAAGGCATACCTTCCTGTTTTCTTTCATCTATTTTCCTCTTTAAAACATTTGTACTTGGGGTTCCTCATCAAAAACTAACCATATGATATTTAAACTTCTATGTCTGATTTATTCCACCTGGCATTATGACCTCATGGTTCATTCGTTTCCCTCCAAATGACTTAAATTTATCCTGCTTTACTCCGTTGTTTGTAAATACCATATTTTCTTTATCTGTTCATCTGTTGATGAACACATAGACTGCCTCCAAGACTTATCTATTAGGAGTTTTGCTGCTATAAACCTGGCATGCATGTATCAATGTAATATGATGTCTTTAACTCTTTCAGGAAGATACCCAAGATGGGTACGGCTGAGTCTAATGGAAATTGTATTATTAGTCTTTGTAGGAATCACCATACTGATTTCCAAAGCGGTTGTATTTAGTTTACATCCCCACAAACAACATAGAAGGGCTACTTCTTCCCTACAACCTTATCAGCATTTGTTGCTTTTCAAGTTCTTGACAATGGCCATTCTTACTGGAGTAAAAAAGAATAACAGTGTCATTTTGCTTTGCATTTTTCTAGCGGCCAAAGATGTTGAATATCACTTCCTATGTTTATTCACCATTGTTCTTATTTCAAATGTCTGTTTCAATGGGTCTTTTAAGTTCTTTATTATGGTCTAGATATTAGTCCTCTGTTCAAGGAGTAGCAGGGAAAACTGTTGTCCCATTCTGCAGGTTGCATCTTCACTCTGTTGGTTATTTCTTTTGTTGTGCAAAAAAAGATTCTTAATTTGAGAGCACCCCATTTGCTGATTTGTGGTGTAATTTCTTGTGCAGTTGGTGTTCTACTCGAAAAGTCTTTGCCATGCCCACTTCTTCAATAATTTTTCCTATTTTATCTTTCTGCAGATTCAGTGTTTCTGTCTTAATATCTAAGTCTTCGGTTCATTTTCTGTTTTAGTATATGGTGAGACATATAGGTCTATAGTCATTCTTCTCCGTGTGGATAACCAATTTTTCTGCACCATTTGTTACCGAGGCTATTTTCTTCCAGTAGGTTTCTGGGCTCTTTGTCAAGATCAGATGGCCGAAGGTACTCGGGTTGCTTTTGCATCCTCCATGCTGTTCCACGTCCACTGCTGTGTTTTTGTGGCAGCTCCATGCTGTATTTATCACTGTGGCTTTGTAACATAACTTGCTAGCTGAGGTTGTGTTGCCTCCTGCTCTGCTCTTGTTGCCCAGGATTGCTTTTGCTCTCTGTGGTCTCTTCTGGTTCTATATGAATTTTAAGATTATTTTTTCCCAGTTCTGTGAAGAATGTTACTGGTATTTTGATTGAGATTTAATTAAATCTATGTGTCAGTTTTCGGAATATTGCATTTTGACAGTATCCATTCTGCCTGTTCAAGAACAGGGGATGTCTTTCCATTTTTCATCTCTTTTTTTCAGAATACTATAGTTTTTACTACAGAGGGCTTTAATTTCCTTGATTAGGTTAATTCCTAAGTATTTAATTTTTGGTGCTATTGTGAATGGTATTGTTTTCCAAATTTCTTTCTCAGTGAGTTCATTGTTGGTGTATAGAAACACTACTCAAAAAAAAAAAGAAACACTACTCATTCTTGTGTATTGATTTTGTTTGCTGCTATTCTGATGAATTTATTAATTCTAGGGGGCTTTTGGTGGAAATTTGGGGTCTTTTATGTAAAGGATCATGTCATCTACAAATAATCATAATTTCTCTTCTTCCTCTCTTATACATATCCATAATTTTTGTTTGTTTTGGAGTGCTGGACATTGAACTCCCAAAGCCTCATACATGCTAGACAAGCATATTCTACCACTGAACCACCAGTTCTAACTCTGTCTACTTTTTACATGATTTTTCTTTTACCTAGAGTGTCAAAATGCAAATACACACTTATTACTCACTTTCCATTTGCTTAAAAAAATACTGGACACCTACAACTTAAAGGAGGATTTATTCTGGCTCATGGTTTTAGGGGGTCCAGTCTGATTCCAAGAAAGAAATGGCATGAAGGCAGGGCACAGAAGAGAAAAAGTACTCAACACAAGGCTTCTAGGAAGCAGTAAGAGAGTAGGGAAGAGCCAGGGACAGAGCCTCAGTGGCCGCCTCCAACCAGCCTCACCTCCCAACAGCACATTAAGCTATGAACTCATCAAAAGATGAATCCACTAATGAGCACAGCACCCCAGGTTCTAAATCATAACACACACACACACACACACACAAACACACACACACACACACACACACACACACACTACTACTACTACTACTACTACACCACCATCTAGCCAGTCCTCACTCTTTCTTCTCACCCTGGTAGTAGGCAGCTCCTGCTCAGTTTATTTCCACCTTCTATGCACAGCTCAGATTTCCCCAACCCCGAAGTCAAAGAGGAAAATAATGAACACAGGAAGGAAAGGAGAAAGAAGAAAAATGGAGATGTATTTGGAGATATATCAAAGGAAAGAAAAAAAATACAATTTAAAAATTAGGGATAAAAACAAAGAATTAAAGCAAAAGAAAACAGTGTGATGGGTGAAACTAAGAAGCATCTTCATAATATTTTTAGCACATGGAAAACTTTTAATGGAGAATAACAGGCTCTTCTCCTTGAGGGGTAGAAGGAGTTCATTTTCAGTGAAGGTGGAAGAGACACAGTCACTGGCTTTTACTGGGCACTTACTACAGGCAGCACACGATCACTCCCATCCAGGAGCTCACAATTTAATGGGGAAGACAGCTGTGCATAGAAAGAGGACGGATAATTAATTTAATAGAGGAGATTACAAACAGTTCTAGTGTGTGATTACACAGTAGGGTGACTATAGATGACCTTAACATACTGTATGTTTCAAAAAGCTAGAAGAAAGGAGTTTGAATGTTTTTAACCACAAAAAAGTGACAAACATTTGAAGAGAGAGGTATGTTATCCTGACTTAAATATCACACAGTATATTCATGTATTAAAACATCGTATTGTACCTCACAAATACTTGCAACTTTTATGTTTTATGTATCAGTTAAAATGTTTTCAATTTAAAAAAAAACACAACCCTGTAGCTGGGTGTGGTGACTTGTAATACTGACACTCTGGGAGGCTGAGGCAGGATGAGTCCTGCCTGGATGGCTTAGCAAGTTCTTGTCTCAAAGAAAAAAAAAAAAACTTTCAAAAAGGCTGGGATGTAGCTCAGTGTGAAGATCCTGGGTTCAGTCGCCAGTACACACACCAAAAAGCACCAGGTCAGAGGAGAAGGTGAACTGTGAATTCACAAGCTGAAATAGGAAAGACTTTACTGAAGAGCTCAACAGTGCATTTCTATCAGTGAACAGCAGAATAGATTCAAGCAAAGAGAAGAGTGGAGGGGGGAGCCCCACGAAACATGACTGGACAGTCTGAATTGCACTTTAGTGGCTCCTTGCTAAAAATACTTTCTCCATATGCCCGCTACAGCCCATGCAAACTGGAAAACGCTGCTCTCCAATTCTTCCTCTTTTCCTTCCACTAGACAACTCCGTCAGTATTCAGTTTGCTCCATCATCTAAAACACAAAAGCAAAACTCCTTCTGTATAAGCTATCACCCCATTTCCTTTTGTTTTGTTTTGTTTTTGTTGTTGTTGTTGTTTGAGAAATGCCCTTGAAGGAATTGTCTATACTCTCTGCCTTCTATTGTTGCCCTCCATTTCTCTCTACATCCCACTACACTCAGGCTAATTCACGCCAGACTGCTACACCAGGCTTCCAGTGCTGTCCAAATGGCCAAGTTCATGTTCAGTCCTCAGGCCCCCCTTCTTGACCTCTTCAAACACACTGGACTCCCAAACTTTGTTCGAATGGCCCAACAAAAAAAGAGAACTACAGGCCAATCTCAGTAATGAACACAGATGCTCAAATGGCACTTGGGTTGTTAGAGGAGTTTTCTTTGGTTGCTCAAGCTATAATTTTGAACTCTCCTGCCACTTTCTATCCACTTCCCTCTTAATTTTTCCCTTTGCATTTACAAGTTAAAATCTGATAGAATTTACTTTTTTGTTTTCTTTTTTGGTTTTTTGAGACAAGGTCTCACTATGTAGTTCAGGCTGGCCTGGACCGCACAGCAATCCTCCTGCCTCAGCCTCCGGAGTGCTGGGATTACAGGCACATACCACCATGCCCAGTTTAGAATTTTCTTATTTGTCTTATTTATTATCTACCCCACTAGAATCTAAGCTTTTCAATGATAGGGCTGTACTACTATGTCTCCAAGTACCTTAACAGCAACCACAAATATTTTTCAATGAGTGAATGTTGTCAAGCATTCAGTTTAGACTAAGTATGTGCAACAGAACTTCTATTCAGGAAGACATTGTTTTATGTAGCCAATAAGTCACTTAAAACTCAAGAGTTTTGGTGTTTTCTTTTTTCCATGCCATATCTTCAACTATAAAGACAAACTGTAATGCAATCATCAGTCCACAAGAGAAATGACCTGCAGACAACCTTTTTGGTACATTCTCGCTGTTGTCTTTTGAAAGACAGAATTTTGTGTTGCGTCCAGAAAAATGAATGATAGTATTTTTCTCTCCCAGTGGGTTTCCACCACACAGTATTTAGGCATATTAAACTAACTGGATATGACATTTGGAGAATTGTTTGAATCCTTCAAGAACATAATCCATAAACTAATCTATATACTCTCAGAATAATAATACTATACCACCATAAATCTAAGTTTCCATCAACTGTACAGGTCACCATTATACTACCTACCATTAAGGAAAAAACAAAAAAGACCACGCATTAATCTATGACAAAATACTTCTCTAGGAATTTTTATTTTATATCTACTGAAAGTTTTTCAGATTTCTTGAAACATAAATTACTATCACATATGGTTCTTGTGCTATTATTAAAAAGATTTAAATAAAAATTGGTCATTATTGTTAATCCTTCACATTCATAGACTAATGTGAGCTTTTGAATAACCTTCAACTCCGTAGAATTTATGTGGTTTTGTACCAGTTTTATCCATTGTCCCCTCAGTGCAAAAGACGGGGGCTGCTGTGATCTCCGGGGACTTTTCTGATCTTACGATACAGCACTGATATAAAGATTCCAGTCCACTGGGAATTTGGAGTCTTTAACAAAGATTCTCTGTTGGTTGACACGCTGGGGAGCTGCAGTTTCTCGTCCCCTGCCAGGAATAGCAAGACAGGAATCTCTTACCCAGAAAATGGTAGCTGTTCATGTCTCCCGCCCCAATTACCAGCTAATGTAAGACACTCAAGGTTGCAAGTCAGTTAATACTGATGTCCTGCATGCATTCTAACTTCAGAAATGTTCACTGTGGGTCTTAGCACTGACACTACACCATGACAATCTTCACTTCGCTTTTCTTAGGTGTCGTCAGGAAATCGCTGTTATTTTTTCTGTTCGGGTTCACTGAGACTCTGCTGACTAAGGTCTGTGACCCACCAGATCTCCCTTTTACTTCTCAATAGCATGGAAAGATGTTATTTTAGGCAACAGACTTTTAAACTGGTGTGGAGGCTGCTATCAGAGGTTAACAGGAGAAAACTGAGATCAATAGAACCAAGAGCCCTGCTCAGGCTGGACCATGAGAAGAGAAAATGTTTAGTTAAGAGGGATGTCATGGGTCAATTTAGTTTTGCCCAGCTACTTGCAAATATAAAGTTTTGTGAATCTTATAGATTTTTTTTCTGTTGGACTAAGTTATAAAAATAAATAACTTAGAACCAAGTGTGATGGCACATGCTTATAATCCCTGCTTTCAGGAGGCTGAGGCAGGACGATTGCTGTTCAAGGCCAGCCTGAACTATATAGTGAGACCATGACTCAAAAGGAAAAATAAAAAGAGTAAGTGGCTCAGATTCACAGTTTAATACATTTGCGTTAAAAAAAAAAAACCTCACATTAGATGTCATTATTTAACATTTATAGAGTTCCTCAGGTCTTAGAGCGGGTTATACAATACAGTTTTAAAGGTAATCCTATAATCCTCAAGGAAAAAAAATGTTCACTTTTTCAACACTAGCATGAAAAGAAGGCTCTGCCTGCATTATAAGCCAATTCACAGTCTTAGAAAACCCATTAAAATCGCCAGATACTATACTCAAATCTTTTAGACTCCATTGCTACAAGACAGGGATTAGAAACCTGGCTATAGAGAGAATTTCTGATCAGTGTATGCTTAAATTTACTGTTAAATTTGAGAGTGCAAGGGTTTTCCCCCGAGGGAGGGCACTTTGAGATTTTTTCCTCTTCTAGAATTATGGTCACGTTAAAATAATAAAGCAAAAGAATAGCTATATAAATTCACCTGACAGATGAGCACGACCCTCAGGATTCCAGGGCGAGGGAAGACCGCGAGGGTGACGAGGGTGACAAAGGGCCAGCACCACCAGGGGTCGTCCCGCCCAATCCCCGCAGCACTTTACAAGGTGAGGGCCGCTAGGCACCAAGCCCTGGGAGGGGACCCTGAGATGAGCAGCGACTGAGCTCAGACCAGAGTCTCGCCTGCCCAGCCTTTTGTTGATGCTCTGCTACCTTCACAAGTGCTGGAAAGGCTACGAGTCTGCCACACATGGTGGGCTCGGCCGCCATAAGAGCCTCGATTTCTGAGAGGGAGAACTAGGGAAGAAGCCTGTCGAGACTGAGACAGAGGTAGAGGTTGGTTTCTGTTTGCCCAGTAGTAAGTCTGTCTACCTTCTTAGCAGAATGTCTAGAATTATCTCTGTCTGCAGGTTCCCCAGCTGACTGGCTAGTGAGAGCCTTTCCCAAGACCACCCTGTAACACTCTGTCTGCCTTTGAGCTAACACCTTTGCCTTCTCAAACACTGGATAACCGAGAATGGAAAAATCTAACAGAGCAGTGGGTGCTCCTGCCCTATGATGTGATAGCCTAGAGTCCTGGGCTTGAAATCAGGTTTCAAACTGAGGTGATAAACAGCTTCCAGCACCTTCACCCATCATTGTGAAGAAGACAGCAATCCAACTGGAAGCCAGGGGTCGGGGGAGTTTTGTTTCATTTCTTTTTGTTTTTGTGACACAAGGGATTGAACCCGGAGCTTTTTCACCAAGCTACAACCTTGGCCCTTTTTTTATTACTTTTTATTTTGAGACAGGGTCTCACTAAATTGCTAAGTTGCCCAGGCTGGACTTAAATTTTTAATCCTCTTGCCTCTGCCTCCCGGGGGACTGGGGCTACAGGTGCGTGCCACCACACCTGGCCTCGGGACATTTTAACATGATATGTTCTGCTTCAGCATGCACCAGGCCCTTCCTGAATAGCTCGAGCCCCTAATTCTCTTCCAGAATTGTTTTTTTCTTCTTCTTCTTCTTCTTCTTCTTTTCTAAGTCTTCGTCCTATGTATTCAGGCAGCAACAGGAAATCTCTTTGGCTTTCTTTCCCCTCCCTGTTACTCTATTTATAGCACCAAATATTGCCAGGTGTCAGCAACAAAATTAAAGAGGGACCATCAGAGTCTCTCCAAGCTGCTGTTGTTACTCAGGGTGCATCTAATTCTTCACATTAGCAAGTTGCTGTTCAGTTGGGTGTCTTCAGATATTCTGGACATTTGAAAGATACCAGATGATTTACTGTTTTCCAAGCTGCAAACAAAGCCCCTCTCTGTACTGTGTACATACAAGCAGCTAAGACCTAAAACACGGAGCCTCGGGGAATCCTGATGCGAGCTGAGACCCTTCACTAAAAGTGCCCATGCTGGCTAGAGTGTGCTCAGCTACTTGTTGTGATAAAACGGGTAAGTGGCCCTGCTTTACAGCGAAGAAATGGAGCAAGTGCCTAAAATGGTGATTCCTGAGCCGGGTGCGGTGGCGCACAAGGCAGGGTAGCTGTGCGTGGCAGGAGGATTGCCACAAGTTCGAGGCCAGCCTGAAGTACATAGCAAGATCCTGTCTCGAAAAAACAAGACAAAAGCAAAAAAAAAGATGGCAATTCCCATGCCTTTAATGCATACACACGTGTTCATCAACCAGCCCAACTCATTCATCTAGAAAATGGGAATAGTTTTAATGAAGAGGTAACTTCAGGGCGGGGGGACTGCTTTCTGTATTGCTCTTGTTTTAGCAGTGTTATCACAGAAGCAGCCCAGGAACTCACAGCCTTCGGGTTTCACAACCCTGAGTGAGCACTCGAGTGGGCCTGGGCAGGCACAGGGTCAGGGCCCTACAATGACTCGCCGTGTTTCTCTGTGTACTCCGCTAGGAACAAGCCTATGTCTGACCAGGGGATGTTAGGCATATAACCAAACACTGCCATCTCCTGCCGGTCAGTAGAAATGAGAAGGCCACAGGAAAAAAGAAAGAACCCAAACCCAAGAAGTGACAACGAAGGCGGGTGTGGTGATGCAGGCCAGTAATCCCAGCACTCCCGGACGCTAGGGCAGGAGGACTGCAAGTTCAAGGTCAGCCTGGACAACTTACTGAGACCCTGTCTCAAAATCAAAAAGAAAAAGGCTGTGGATGTAGCTCAGAGATAGGGCCCTGGGTGTTCAACCCCCAGACACATGCGCATGCGCGCACGCACACACACACACGCGCGCACACACACACACACACACACAAGGAAGATGACGATGAAAATGGAGCACACAGGGGCTCTAACTCAGAGAGTTAAGCCCAAGTCTGTCTGGCTATGAAGCCCATGCTCAGTCTACATTCTGTTGTTTTGTTTTGAGTTTCTTTTAACCATTCCAGAAGACAGAAACTGGCCTGCATTAACAACATTATCAATGTGTTTAGTTAAATGTTTCAATTATAAAAGTAATAGAGGGCTGAGGATTTAGCTCAGTGGTTAGAGTGCTTGCTTAGCAAGCCCAAGGCCCTGACTTCAATTCCCAGCACCAAAGAAAAAAAAAAAAAGTAATAGAATAGATTTGTTTTAGAAAAAGAAAGGTTTTTAGGGGAACAGAAGAAGATAAGAAAGTTTGTGGTAAGGTTTGCTTATGTGGGTACAAGTAGCCTTTCCATCTTCTTCATAGCTGTGAAACCCTCCTGAAGGGACTTATTGTAGCCACATTTCCTGGAGGTTGCTGCCTTCAGTCAGATAAGACAAGCTCCAAGAAGGCTTCTTTCTGCATCTGTTGAACCTCAAAGGTCTTCAGTTTTTAAAAAAAATATCAGGTGAATACTGGCTTTCAAGTAGGTCCCCGCAACACAGCAGGCTAATTTCTGGGCTGTGTGTCGTGGGTGAGGAAGTTGGGTCTCTGGGCAGCTTGCGGCCGGCTATGAGCCAGATTCTGACTTCAGCTGTAATCTGGCTGTCGTTCATAGGTATACTCAGCTTCTTGTGTGCTGTGTGTGAAGCCATTTTCCAAAGAAGAAAGGACATTTTTTCTCTTCTTTTTCTTAAAAATATTGTCATGAACATAAGTATATGTGCCTGTGCTTTAAAGAAACTTGTAATTTAACATAGAATACATTCAGCATAGTCAGCTTCTTCTTTTCGTTTCTATTTTAAATGTGCTGCAATTAGACTCGGTAGTTGAGGAACAACTACATCCCCTAGTCAAAGAGTAGGCACTGAAGATGGATATAGAAGAGAAAAATCTAGAGGCAAATAAAGGAAGACTCGGTAGGGGAAGGACAGGTGCTCTGGGAAGGACTGGCCGCCGACTTTAACCACATGATGAGTTACAGGATGGGCTTGGAGATTTAGCTCCATGTTGGCCAAACAATCTCAATGCTCTGGGATTGATTTCAGCAAACACACACACACACACACACACACACACACACACATGATGGAAAATGTTCAGCAAGATGATAGAGACAGGAAGAGAAAATAGCTCAAGTACGAAAAGACACAAAGGCTCAATAATTATAATTATCATTTAACTTCTTACTCTAAAATGGCTCATTTTCCACTGTTGTTGAGAATGTAGACTAGTGCAACCACTGTGGAAATCAGTGTGGAGACTCCTCAAAAAACTAAAACTAAAGGCTCCATTTGACCCAGCTATTCCTCTGCTTGGTATCTTCCCAGAAGAATTAAAATCATCATATCACAGCAATATATGCACAACCATGTTCATAGAAACACAACTACCAAAACCAATAAATCAAATACAGTCACACGTCACCTAAGAGCAGGGTACATGCTGCGCAGCTGTGTCATGGCGTGGCCATCACCAAGTGCATGGACAGTAACCTGAGCGGGTCATGCAACCCACACTAAGGCCACGTGGGACAGGCCGTGCTCCCAGGCTGTCCTCAGACAGCTTGCGACCATTCTGAGTACCGGACGCAGCTGTGACATAATAGCAAGCATTCGTGTTTCTAAACATAGCTATTGCTTCTCAGCCTTTTGGGTAAGAGTAAGTCTAAATATGTCTAAACATAGAAAAAATATAGCAAAAAATAGGATATAAAAGATAAAAATGGAGCCACGTGCAGTGGCATGTGACTATGGTCCCAGTTACTCAGGAGGCTGAGGCAGGAGGATCACTTGAATCCAAGAGTTTGAGACCAGTCTGGGCAACATACCAAGATCGTGTCTCAAAAAAACAAGCCAGACATGGTGACAACAACCTGTCATCCCAGCACTCAGGGGGCTGAGGCAGCAGGATTGCAAGTTCAAGGGCAGACTGGACTACATAGTGAGACCCTGTTTCAAAAAATACATATATTCAAAAATAGCTTTTAAAAATTACACTTGAAGGGCTGGGGATTTAGCTCTGTGGTTACAGTGCTTGCCTTGAAAGCACAAGGCCCTGAGTTCAATCCCCAGCACCAAAAAAAAAAAAAAAAAAAAAAATTACACTTGAATAAAGCACATATCATGGTGGAACTTGTGGAGCAGAAGTTTCTGTGGGCGAGTCGGCGAGTGGACAGGAAAGCCCAGGACATTACTGCAGACTGTGTAAACTGCACACTGACACTTCGCTAAACTCGTTTTATTTTTTCTTTCTTCACTAATAAATTAACTCCAGTTTACTGTAGTCTTCTTTGCAAACCTTAAAAAAATGTTTTGACTCTTGTAATAACACGGCTCACAACATTGCACACAAGCAAATGGAACAGCTGTACCAAAATATTTTCTTTCTTTATATCCTTATCCTATAAGCTTTTTATATTTAAAAAAATGGAAAGCTTTTAAAGCTTTTTCTGTGAACTAAGACACAGCACACACATTAGCCCAGCTGGGGTCAGGATCATCAATATCACTGTCCTCTGTGTGCCCCTGGAAGGTCTGCAGGGCAGTGACATGCAGAGAGCTGTCACCTGCTATAACGACAGTGCCTGCTCCTGGAATAACTCTGGCGGATCTGCCGGGGCAGCTTAGGAAGAACCCGCATCAAAATGAAAATAAAGAGTCGGGGATATAGCAGAGCAAGAGCAAGCATGAGGCTGTCAGTTCAACCCTCAGCACCACAAAATAAAAAAATCTCTAGGGCGGGAGATGTAGCTCAGTGGTACACTGTTTGCCTTGCATGTGTGAGACCCTGGGTTCTATCCCCAGTGCCACAGAAAATAATAATAATAATAATAAAAAATCTCAATCCTTATCTCAGTCAGTAAACCAGACATGGATAATGTGTGGCTCCTGGACCAAATTTGGCCTGTTCTATTTTCAAATAGTCTTCAAGCTAATGAAAGGTTTTACACTAAAAAAACAGCAAGAATAGAGCTGTCGTGGTATGCATTTCTGATCCCAGCACTCGGGAGGCTGAGGCAAGAGTATCACCAATCAAGGCCAGCCTGGGTTATACAGCAAGGCCCCGTCTCAAAACAAAAGGAAAAAAAAGCGCATAGTAAGAACAAAGCCAAGTGTGTGGTACATGCCCATAATCTGGCTACTAGGGAGACTGAGGCAGGAGGATCACACATCTAAAGACAGTATGGGCAGTTTAGCAACTCCCTGTCTCAAAATGAACAAAATGGGCTAGCATGTGGCTCAGTGTTAGAGTGCTTGCCTAGAAGGCACAGGCCCTGGGTTTAATCCCCAGTACTACTAAAAAGTAAAAATTAAAATTAAAAAGAAATTTTAAAAAAAAGTTATATAAATTTTGCTTTAAATTTTTTCCATTCAATCATTTGTTTGCTTGCTTTTCTCTTTGTGGTGCTGGGGATGGAAGCCAGGGTCTCCTAATGCTGGGCAAGCGCTCTACCACTGAGCTGCACCCCAGTCCCATTTGATCATCGTGAAATTCAAATGTGCCTTACACTTCATGTATGCATTTCATGTCTAAGCAGGCCGTGGTGGTACACTCCTGTAATCCCAGCACTTAGGAGGCTGAGGCAGGAGGACTGCTGTGAGTTTGCAGCCAGCCTGGGCTACACAGTAAGTTCAAGGTTGTCCTGAACTACATAGTAAGACTCTGTCTCAAAAAGAAAAGAAAAAAAGCTTAATGTCTAAGCAAAATAACTTCAAATATATCAGGAATGAGTTTCAAGTCATCATTATCACTGGAAATAAGTGACATCTCATCCTTCTAAGGCCTTCATCCAGTTGTATCTCCTAGGAGATTGCAGCTCAAAGAAAACTACAGGGTATCCAACAAGAAAGAGCACCACAGCATTCCCAGGCTCCTTAGTGTCAAACCACTCAATAGACCCAAAGATGATAAAACCCAATTAAAAACTGGACAAAGGACCTAGCAGACATTTTTCTAAAAAGCATAAAAATGACCACAAGGTCAGATGAAGACACTCAGGATCACTAATCACCACAGAAATGCAAATCAAACCACAGTGAGGTACCATCTCACCCTGGTCAGAATGGCTGCTACCAAAAGACTACAGAGGACAATGAGGGGTGGGCACGGGGCAAGGGAACTCACATACTACCACCCGGTGAGACTACAAACAAGCATAGCCCTTGTGGAAAACTCCGCCAAGACCCAGTAATTCCACTACTGGGCAGATATCCAAAGAAATGAAAGAGAATGTAGGAGACATCTGCATTCTCGCGGACTTAGTAGCACTATTCACAATAGTCAAGAAATGGAAAGAAGCTAAACGTGTGTCTAGGGACAAAGGGGTAAAGTAATTGTGGTCTGCAGTCAGTACACAATAGAATATTATTCATGAAGAGAAAAAGATGCCTCACAAAAACACAGAGGAAGAAACGGGAAAACATACTACATGAAGTAAGCCAGACATAGAAAGGCAAATAGCACATAATCTCACTTCTATATGGAATAGTAAAAAAATGCCAGACTAATAAAAGCAAAATGTAATGTCTGTAAAGAATACAAATATTTGTTTATAAGACAAATTCTGGAGCTCTAATATAGAGGTTTGTGAGTGTGGTTGATAATGTAATTGTGATGGACTTACTGTGGTCAACTCGAGCCAGAACTCCCAGCGGGACTGAGCTGGTGCGGTTCTGGGCGTAGAGGATCCACCTGAGGATTGTTGCTGATGCAACATCAAGCAGAATAGGAGCAGAAGATAGTTGTGGGCTGTTTCCCAGGAGAAGCTCTGCTGTGGCTGGTTCTTCCTAAAGGAACTCGGCTGTTCTCGTTGAGGAAGGAGCTCGGGGCCTTGCTGTCGTCGAGGATGGCTGCTGTTGCTTCGGGGAGCTCTGGTTGTCATCTCTGCTGTGAGCATCGTATCCTGGTTCCAGTGAAGATTTCTTCAGCCATCATCTGCAGACACGGATGTACACAGGACAGTGCTGTGGGCTCCCAACCCTGATTGGATCTTTCGGGCCTCCAGTGCCTAGATGGACATTCAGCACTTTCTGCATTTGGCTTGTGAGTAAATATATATATATATATATTTTTAGAAGACAGTTTATTTAGAAGACAATTTATTTAAAAGTGGTGAAAAAGGGGGAAAGGGAGATGACAGACAGCTACTTAAGGAGTAGGGAGCATTCAAAAGTGAAATACTCCTTGTGGGTGAATAATGTAACTTATAAATGTCTTGTATTAAATCTGTTCTCTTACAAACCACTGACTCTAAAAAAGCTAAGATGGTAACTGTATACATAAAATTTGCAGACAGTAGTTTTGTTGAAGTACACTGGGTGTGGTGTGCACGCCTGTACTCCTAGCCATAGGGAGGCTGAGGCAGGAGGATTGAATTAACATGATTGAACACAGAGCCTCGTGCATGCTAAGCACATGTTCTGCCACTGCTCTACATCCCCGGAGAAAAAAGCAGACCATAAATGTTCTGACCACACAAACATGGAAGTAGCTTGGTAGTCAAGGCAGGAGAATGTGCACCTTGACTACGGTAAGCCTTTCACAGTATATATGTCTATCAAATTGTCAGATTACCTACCTGAAATAGACACCATTTTTGTCAATGCCGTCCCAATAAACATAGAAAAAAGGAAAAAAATCACAATGTTGTTAAATAAAACTAAAAGAGACCATCGTTTTGAAGTAATGTCCTGCAGTAATGTCCTCGAAAGACTAGGCTAAAAATCAAAAAGGAATCACTTGTGCTAAATTTTCACATCACCAAGCTGAAACTAAGTTATTTATCTGACCTTCCGAGAAATCAGAATTAGTCATATAACAGCCACATGATCAGGATAAGAGAGCCAACTTCCCCAAACAGGAGTCTCAATTGGCCTGTTGATGAAAGGACATCTACTTTAACCTAAATTACTTGATCCTAACCAACCACTTACTCTCGTTTATTTATCTATTTATTTTTTTGGCACTGGGAATCAAACTCAGGGCCTTGCGCTTGTGAGGCAAGCACTCTAACCACTGAGCTAAATCCCCAGCCCTTACTTTAGCTCTCTGTCTCTGCCTTACAAGGAAAGTAACTTTGAAATGACCATTCTGCTTTTTCTTCTGTTTTTTGTTGTCATCTTTGTCTATAACACCAATTTTTGTTAGGTTAGGACGATAATACCAGTTACTTGGGAAGCGGAGGCAGGAAGATCCCAAGTCTGGGGTCAGCCTAGGCAACTTAATGAAACCCTGTATTAAACTCAAATTTTTAAAAAGAAAAGGCTTGGGGATGTAGCTCAGCAGTAAAACAGTTGCCTAGCATGCACAAAGTCCCTGGGTTCATTTCCTAGTACCAGGAAAAGCAAAATAAAATAAGACCCTCTTCTGCGTAGGCTATCAGAACTTATTCTGATTTATGGAACAAAGTGTTACCCAATTCTGAAACCAAAAATAAACCAATTAAAATATTTAAAGCAGCCAGAAGTGGAAGTGTACTCCTATAATCCCAGTGCTCTGGGAGGCTAAAGGGTGCAGATTGAAGCCCAGCCTGGGCAACTTATCAAAATCCTGTCTCAAAATAAAAATACTCAGTAAATTGTTGCACAGATGGTGCATAGAATATTTTTGCCCTGTCTGTTGGGGTCCATTTCCTTGTTTGCAGGGAAAAACAAGAAACTGACTAGAGTGGTGGTCTCCTGAGGAGGAACTGGAGGATTATGGCCAGTAATAAAATGAAGATTGCTTTTCACTTGTTTAGCTTTATTGTGCACAATGAATTTTGTTACATTGTGAATATGGCATGTTAAGACTTCAGTATTTTTAAATACTATAAAAATATATAGGATCAGCCAGGCACAATGGCTCATGCCTGTAATACTAGCACTTGGGCAGCTGAGGAAGAAGATTGGGAAATTTGGGTCTCCTCAAACAACCTAGTGAGACTTCGTTTCAAAATAAAAAATTTTAAAAAAGACTGGGGCTGTAGCTCAGTGTAAAGGCCCTGGATTCAACCCCTAGTACTGCAAAACTTAAAAAATTGTATCTAGATAGACAGATAGATAGATTATCTAACTTGAAGAATTCCGAGCTGAGTATGGTGGTACATTCACCACAACCCAGGCAATTTAGCAAGACCCATCTCAAAATTTAAAAATAAATAAATAAAGAGGGCTGAGTGTGCTCAGTGGTAGAGCACTGGCCTAGCATGGATGAGGCCCTAAATTCAATCCCCAGCACCAGTAAATAAATAAATAAATTTCTTAAAATGGCCATAAAGGACATCATTAGGACACTGACGAAATTAAATGGAGACTACAGGTGAGGAAAATTATTGTGTCAGGTACAGCACGATGGTGTTCTCCTATAAGCCCAGCTACTCAGAAGCTGAATCAGGAGGATCTTGAGTTTAAGGCCAGCCTGGGCAATTTAAAGAGATCCTATCCGCACCCCCCAAAATTATATATATATATATATATATATATATAAACATATATTATCAATGTATTTTATGATATATGGTAGATATGTTGTTATATAAGAGAATGTCCTTGTTCTTAGAAAATACTCACTGAAGAACTAGGAAGGAAGGGGACATGATATACGCATCATACTCTCAATTGGTGTACTCTTATCGTACACACACATTGACAAAATGATTTGGGAGGGGAAGAGTGACAAAGCAAATATAGCAAAATGTTAAAAATCGGTTAATTTGATTAAGGACTACACAGCAGTTCTTTAAAGTTTTATTACAAAATAAAAGTAAAAAATGAACTTTTTTTTGAGACAGGGTCTCACAACATACCCTGGGCTGGCCCTGAACTCACCAAGTGGACGGGGCGGGCCGTGAAATCCCAGAGACACCACCACACCTGGCTGGGAACGCACTTTCTGTGCTGCAGGAAAGGTTTGCTGTATTCTTTAAATAGTGTGGTGGCAGACGGAAGCAATTTTGGGAACAGATTGTATAGGACCTTAGATAAGCAAAGAACTTACTTAGTTCTGTAGGAAACAATCATGTTTTCCAGCAGGCAAGCGATAGAACAAATCTGTACTCAGACAGCTCAGCCGGAGGCCAGGGTGTGGCTGGGAGGGGTGGGAGGCCAAGCCGAAAGGAAGCCAGGGCAGCGATGCAGAAGGAAAGGCTGGAGTCTGAGGAAGGAAGCGGTATGTTTGAGACTGCAGCCAGGTGTGGTCACAGGGTCTGTGAGCCCAGCACCGCAGAGGCCAAGGCCAGAGGATCCGGAGTTCAAGGCCAGCCTGCGCAATTTGTCGAGTTCGAATTCAGCCTGGATTACACAGCTTCAAAAAGCAAAAGCAAAACAAAGCAAACAAACAAAAAAGAATGAATGAAGTCATCAGGTGTGGGATGCTAGGATGAACCGCAGATATTTTTCAGTGTACACAGCTGCAGTTGTGTTGATTGCTACATTTTAGGTCCCGAGCAGTTAACCAATGTACAGAAGGAAAGATACATTTGATCGTGTGTCCCTGGTGCCGGAGCAGATCCAGCACCTAGGACAGGCCAAGTGCACGTTGCCCATACGCTACACCCCCTGCCCAACAGGGGTGACAGGTGTGGTTTTGAAGTCAGGCAAACTAGTCTCCAGCCCGGCTTCACCGCATCCTGTTTCTGAAAATGTGCTTCACAGGCCCCAGCTTCCATGTCCTTACATACAAAAGTATGAGGGTGTAGATTTATCAGAACTGTATTTTTTGTTTTATTTTTATTTATTTTAGTAAATGTTTGTAGTACATAATAATTACATTCATCACGGAGTGGGTAATTATTCTAGAGTCAAAAATCTAAAACTCCTGGCTTTACTTCTTAGTGGTGTGCCTCAGAAGAAGGTATTTCTTTTTTTTCTTGCATCATCTCTAAAATAAGAATTGCAAGGAATCTATTTTGTGGGGCTCACGGTAAACAAGGTTTGTTGTGAGATAAAATGAAATGATATACATAAAATATCAGGCAGACAATAAATCACGTAATAAGTTTGGCTTCCTTGTTATTATTACCTGGGAATCAATCCTGCCTCCTGAACACCCCTTGAGCCCAGCACCCACAAACAAGGACCAGGCTGTTCTCGGGATTCCCCGCTCAAGTCTCCCTCTCCTTCCACCACGTCTGTTTCTGGTGAACCTGACTTTGCCCTTGCCCGACTGCGTTCCAATCTCCAATGCCGTCCACAGCCCTCTTCACAGCCCCCACTCTGATCCCACTCAGTCCCTCCCTCACGTCAGTAACAGACTCCTGGCTCTCCTCCTCCCTGGTCTCTACTCTGTTTCCTCCTTGTGGTTGCTCTGTCATAACCCATTTCTACATTCCACCTGGTTTCCTCCAGTATCTTGTATTCCCAGACAGGGTCTCACTAAATTGCTAACCTGGCCAGTTTGGGCTCAAACTCGCAATCCACCTGCCTCAGCCTCTCAGCGGGCTGTGATTACAGGCGAGTGAGGGGCTAGATTCAGCCCCGGCTGTCCCAACCTGCATGATCTGTCCCCTGTGGTCTCACTTCATCTCAGCTCACTCTCTCTGCCCTTCCATGCAGCCACGCAGGCAAACCTTTTTCCTTCCTCGGCCTTTCTCATTTCTTTCTTCTGCGGACGATGCTTTCTACACTTGGGCTTTTGTTCTTGTTGTTTTATCTTTCTGGTTTATGTTTAGTGTTTCTCTGGAGAATCCCGACAACACTGTTATCATTCGCCTTCTCTCTCTCTCTCTCTCTCTCTCTCTCTCTCTCTCTCTTTTTCTTTCTTTCAGCTACATCCCATTATGTGTTGGCTCTATCCTAGGAGCTATGCAGCTCTGCATGCCCAGCAGTGGCCCAGACAGAGGTTAATATTCCACTCGAGGGACAGGAAGTCAACAAGCAAAGAAACAGGCAGACCAGTTTCCAGTGGTGGTCAGTGCCGCTTGGGCAGAGGTTGGAGAGAGGGCAGAGGAGGGGAAGCCGCTGCTGCAGAGTGAGGCCTGGGAAGTCAACAAGCAAAGAAACAGGCAGACCAGTTTCCAGTGGTGGTCAGTGCCGCTTGGGCAGAGGTTGGAGAGAGGGCAGAGGAGGGGAAGCCGCTGCTGCAGAGTGAGCCCGGGAAGTCAACAAGCAAAGAAACAGGCAGACCAATTTCCAGTGGTGGTCAGTGCCGCGTGGGCAGAGGTTGGAGAGAGGGCGGAGGAGGGGAAGCCGCTGCTGCAGAGTGAGGCCCGTCAGAGCAGAAGGCCCAGGGACAGAGAGAAAGGGTTCCAGGTGGACAAGCCAGGGCACGAGCTGGAGAGGACTCGGGCAGGGCCGAAGACCGAGACGGATTACATGATTGTTACTGCAGTTAGAGCTACTCTAAGATTTTTGGGGGCAGTGGGGGGTGGGGGGTGGAGGGAGCTGGGGATAGAACTCGGGGTCTTGTGCTTGCTAGGCAAGCACTCTACCACTTGAGCTAAATCCCCAACCTCTACACTAAATTTTAATGGGAGTTTCAGGATTTACATTTTTATATGTCTGGCACACAAATATGAGCCCTGAAAACCACTATGTGGAACCACCTGGTATCCACGTTGCTATCTGTCCAGAGCCTCCCCGGGAGCTGGACTGAAAGTGTGGCATCCCAGACCCCGCCCCAGGCCTGCTGAGGCAGAATGGACATCTTGGTACAGGTTAGTGGTAGAGGGCTTGCCTGGCATTTGCATCTTAGTAAATTCACCAGATTCAAGGTGATGTGTGTTTTGAGACAGGGTCTTGGTATGTAGCCGAGGCTCGAACTCTCTAGTAGCCCAGGCTGGCTTCAATCAGGAAGTCCTCCTGCCTCAGCCTCCTTTGTGCTGAGATTACAGGAGTGCACCACCACAGCTGTTTGATGTATGAGCATCTTAAAGTTTGACATGTGTTTTGAGACAGGATCTCCCTATGCGGTTCAGGCTGATCTTGTACTCACTATGTAGCCCAGGCTGGCCACGAACTGGCGATGCTCCTCCCACTTCAGCCTCCGCCCACCCCGGGCGCTGGGACCAGCATGGGCCCAATCACGAGTGGTTTATGGGAACCAATTTAAAAAACCAACAAAAAGCAAAAAGAAACCCGTCCCCTGGCTCACCCCCAAAGCTGGCGTCGTAGGCTCGGCGTGCAACCTGGGCATCAGGAATGTGGGCGGCTAGATTCCAGGTCCGAAGGCCGAATGGAGACTGCCGCCCTTCGGCCGGTGGCTTATAGCTCCCCGCAAGCCTATGCCAGCCGCCAGCTGTTCCTCTGCCCCCTGGAGTCTTCTCCCCGGCCGGTGGCCCTGAGGACAAACACACCGGCATTTAAGGGTGTTTTCTACTTGAAAAGAGGCTGTCACACAAAAAACAGAAGGCACAAACGCCCACGTGCAAGCACTCCGGGGACATTTCTTTTTGGATCCTGGGGATGAAACCCAGGGGCGCTATACCGCTGAGATACATCCCAGCTCATTTTACTTCTTTTTTATTATTTTATATTTTACTTCATTTTATTTTTGAGTCAGAATCGTGCTAAGTCACTAAATTGCCCAGGCCCAACTCGAAATTGCGACCCTCCTGCCTTAGCCCCCCCAGAACACTTGCGTTTACAGGCGCGCGCCGCAGCCCCAGCCCCGGCGACACCTTCTGCACACAGGACTCCTCCCCCCTTCTCCCCCTCCGCCCTCCGTCCTCCTCCTCCTCTTCGGCGGGGCTTCCCGCGGAGGGAGCGGCGAGGTCGCCAGAGAAGAGGAAGCAGAGACGCAGACGACCAGGCCCGCCTCAGAGATGGAATGCGCGGGCTGCCCGGGCTCAGCAGCGCAGGGGAGCAACAAGTCAGCCCAGCGTCACGTCTGGGGTCCAGGGCGCCCAAACTAATCTCCAGTCATGGTTGTTTAGTATTGAACCTTGAACCCAGGGCCTTCGCACTGCGCTACATCTGCAGCCCTTTTTTAATTTAATTTTTATTTTGAGACGCCCTCTCACCAAATTGCTGAATTACCTAGGCTGGGCTGCACTTGCAGTCCTCCTGCCTCAGCCACTCAGCGCTGGAATCGCAGGCTGCTGACATCATCATGCTTGAGAAAAACAGTCTCCACTACTGCCCAGCTAGCTCAGTCGGTAGAGCATGAGACTCTTAATCTCAGGGTCGTGGGTTCGAGCCCCACGTTGGGCGGGTACTTTTTAATCTCAACGACCAGATTCCCTCAATGCAAAAATAAGAATTGCTTCTTGGCCTTTGTCTAAAACCAAGTAAGGTAAAAATAAGATTATATTACAAGAGTTGGGGATTTAGCTCAAGTGGTAGAGTGCTTGCCTGGTAAGTAAGTGTAAGACCCTAAATTCAATCACCAGCACCCCACCAAGAAAAAAAGATTATAGTCTAAAAAGAATTAAAATGTGTTGCACATGTGTACCAACTCCCCACCAGAAATGTTATCATTATGTACCGCAAACATGTACTAATAAAAATATTCAAAATTTTTAAAATCAGTATATTCGTATACCTTTTTTTTTTTAATTATAAGGACCCACGGTGTAGCTCCGCGGCAGAATGTACTCAGTGCTGTGGGTTGGATCTCACAGTCTCTCAAAGGATTAAAAAAAAAAACCTTGTTTTCATTCTCCTTCCTCCCCTATTCCGTAGGCGAGCTTTGAACCTGGGCTGAGAATCCCCGCGTCTCCGCCCCGCGAAGTCCCCTCCCTGCGGCTGTCCTACAAGGGTCCCCTGGAGTGCGTGACCCCCGGACTGCGGGGGGAATCCACCACGGCCGCCCTCCCTTGACGCCCCAGCCTCCGGCGCTGGGGTGAAACGGCCCGAGGATGAGAGGAGACGCCCCAATAAGTCGCCCGCGTTTTAGTCTCTTTACGTTATGCCCCATCGCTAAACTTGAATCGCCTTTCGGGTTGCACAGCACCGCTCCTTTAAGGGAAACCTGAAACCAACATTTTCTTTAGGTTTTCTAAACTTCCAAACTCAACAAGAATTTAATATCGAACTGTTTCTCTGGTATGAGAAACCATAAGTGTAAATGTGTAATAGATACTGTGAAAAAGAAAGAAGATATTCAAGTGAGAAGAGAACGAGGGAGAGAGGAGGGGGAAAGGAAGGAAGGGAAAAAGAAAAGAAAAAGAGGAAAAAATGGAAAATGTAAATAAAGCTGTCGTAAATAAGAAGGGGAAGAGGAGTTGAAGGGAGGAGTGGGGAAGGGGGCAACCAAGATACACTGTGTATAGGGACAAATTAACTACAATGAATGTGATCATCATGTATATCTCAGATGTACCTATTGCTGGGGATTTAGCTCAGCAGTTAGAGTGCTTGCCTAGGAAGCACAAGGCCCTGAGTTCAATCCTCAGCACCAAAAATAAATTAATTAATTAAAATGTACCACTAAATCTTCTTGGTTCAATTTTAAAAAAAATGTAATCTGCAGCATGATGACTTGTAAGCTAAATCATGGAAACCGTCCATGAAGGGTCACAGTAGAATAAATAAGTTCACAGCAAGGCAAACCTCAGTCAAAGCTCAGCTACAAGGTATTAGACGGGTAGACAGTGTGAGCTCATTATTTATTCCTCATGCTCACCCTGAGCTGTACTGATCAAGGGGTGGAGTTTGGCTCCAGGGCACAGCATGGGTGTGCGAGGCCCTGGGTTCATCTCCAGCACCCCAAAAATAGCAAAATAAAGCACTACACACGGCCAAGGATCTGAGCCCAGCCTGGGCAATTTAGCAACTTGGCCAGGTCCTGTTTAAAAATTTCATGAAATAAAAATAAATAAATAAATAAAAATAAATAAATAAAAAAATAAAAATTTCATAAAATAATGAAAAGGACTAGGGTTATAGCTCAGTGCAAAGGCCCTAGGCTCAATAAATACCTAGAACCACAATAAATAAATAAAGTGTATTTATTGATCAGTACTGCAAAGAACTAAATGACATTTTATGAAGCCAGGTACAGAAATCTCCACTATTCCAGAGGCTGAGGCAGGAGGATCACAAGTGTGAGGCCAGCCTGGGCAACTGAGGGAGAACTTGTCTCAAAATAAAAACAGGAAAAGGGCTGGAGATGTCGCTCCTGCTCCCTGGGGGCTCCACCCCAGGACTGGGGATTTGAAAGTGGGCTGGAGGTGAGGATCTGGGTTGCGGGGTTCGTCCATTACCTTTTACGATAATGAGGTTATAGTCTGACTTTTTCATAATATTCAAAGTACAGGGACAAACATTCCTCTCCTGAGTTTCTTGAGGCCATTTCCTTATGATGGCTTTGAGTCTAGGCCAAGAGTAACTGGAATTAATTCCAGAATTAAGCTCACTCATCCTGAAACATCTAGAACTCTGCAAAATCCGCCCCCCCCCGCCCGTTTTGGTGGCCACGGTGCAGTCCCCAGCACTGCTCCTGGGTGCCGGGACACGACACAGCGCCCGTCCCAGGGCATCTCCAGCTCATCTGCTCTTCCCACCGCCCTCTCAAGCAGAGTTAACGCGATCGGTGCTTCATGGCTTACTCTTATGTTTTCTAGGCCCTGTTGCTCATCTCAACCTTTTCCTGCCTTCGGGTCTTACCACTAGCTCTGTCCTCTGTGTGGAACAGTCTCCCTCAGTTCCGCGGGGTTTTCCGTTCGTCTGTTTTTTAAGTACTGGAGATTGAACCCAAGGTCTTCGCCATGAACTACACTCCCAGCCCTTTTTAATTTTTTATTTTGAGACAGAGTTTTACTACGTCAGTAAGTTGCCCAGGTAGGATTCAAACTCGCAGTCCTCCTTGCTTCAACTTCCCAGAGTGTGGGATCACAGGCATGCGCCCCACGCCTGGCCCTCGGGTCTTTATGTAACTGGATCCTTCCTGCTCACTTCTCACATATATATTTTTTCTTTTTTTCCTCAGAGAGCCTTCGTGTAATTATCCAATCTAATCTGCCTCTCAGGTACTCTATCACATGAGTCGATATTATTTTTCCCAGCGCTAGTCCTGTCTAAATTATTTAGTTTATTTCTTTGTCTCTCATTTCACTAGAATGAGGTTTTCTATGCTTGGGGTCCTCATCTGTCTACTTCCACCTACATCCCTAGTGTCCAGAATTATGTTTGGACATACTAGGTTTTCAATAAATAGTGAAGCCCAGTGTGGTAAGACACACCTGTAACCCCAGCACTCAAGAGGGTGATGCTGGAGGGTGAGTTCAAGGCCAGCCTGGACTATATAGTAAGTTCAAGGTCAACCTGCATTGACTAGCAAGACTCAGTCTCAAACAAACAAACAAACAAACAAACAAACAAAAACCAAAATAAATAATTAAATAGTGCAGACTACCATTCGTTTGCCTTTACCAATTGAGACTGCTTTCCAAGAGACTTGACAACTGAAATTCTTCAACAAAGAAACATCAAATATTACGGTTGAATTACAAATGTAAGGGCTTATTTCCCCCAAAATTCAAAGAATAACCAATAATAGATTAGATTTTGATACCATTTTAATTTCTGTCACCGTGACTACAAGTCCGATGGGCAGCAGGAGTGTGAAGCGGGTTGGGGAATTAGCTCAGTGGTGGAGCACTTGCCTACTAGGCATGAGGCCCTGAGTTTGAGCCCCAGCATGCAAAAAAGAAGAAGACGAGGTGTGAAGCAGGAGGATCTAGAGTTCGAAGCCAACCCACACTACGAGGTAAGACTCGGCCTTGAAAGACAAAACAGAACAGAAGAAAAAAGACAAAACAAAACTCAGATTGCTTTTGCTGTCTCAGGCTGTCCTGTGCACAGTGACACAGAGTGTAGAGAGGGGATCAGGCCTAGAAGTCCCTGCTGGAGTGTAGGCGAATGGCAGAGCACTTGCCCAGCACGCCGGGAAGGCCCTGGGCTCAGTTCCAGAGAAAACCAAGACAGAAGGCCTGACGTGAAAGCCATCCTAAAAATGTTGATAATGCAGAACATCGTGAAGGTGAGTCCTATCTAAGCCTGGATCTGGAATCCATTGCCAATGTATTCTGTTTTGTACGTGACCAAACCGTTTGTGTCCCTTTCTAAGCTCCGTGGGTACTCCAGGAGGCCCCGGCATGCTACGAGGAGGCATTAGCTGCATTTTACCCTGCAGTCCAGGGCGATTGAGGGAAGATGCGGTCCAGATTGCCTCCTCACATCCCTATTTGCTTCACTTTCAGATGCACGTTCCACATCTGTTTAATAGAGCACTTTATTTTTTAAACTGCATCTCTTATTTTCTTTTTTTTTTGGTGTTGTTTTTTTGAGACAGGCTCTCACGATGTAGTTCAGGCTGGTCTTCAACTCACTATATAGGGCAGGCTGGCCTCTAACTCCCGGCAGTCCTCCTGCCTCAGCCTCCTGAGCGCTGGGATTACAGGCATGTGCCACCATGCCCGGCCCCGTGTCTCTTATTTTCACACAGAACATGCCTCATCTTTGGCTGTCACAGCCCCATTTCTTGCAGAACAGTGAAGGGCGGTCTGCTGCAGGAAGGCCGGCTTGGCTTGCTCGGTGTTCAGGTTGACTCGGAGGTGCCTGGCCTTAGGCACCGAGCAAAGCAGCACTTTCTCGCCCAGCCGGGACCTGCTCTCTAACGCTCCAGCCGCCTGGCTCTCTGCCTCCTGTGTGAGTAACAATACTAGCCTCAGCTCTTCCTGCCTGGTCCACAGGGACTCAGAGTCACCTGCATCCGCCTCCCAGGACCCCTTCTGCTCCTCACATGTTATCAAAGCATAGCAGTTGTAGAACTGATGCTGTCGGTCTGTCCATGAGGATTACAAGGCGGCGTGGATTATTTCCCAAGCTCCAAGAGTTGAAAGTATTTTAATTTTGCTAATTCTTATTATTATCATTACTATTATTACAGTGCCGAGCACTGAATTCGGGGCCTTGGCACTGAGCTGTATCCTGTCCCTTTTTATTCTTTATTTTGAAACAAATTCTCATTAAATTGCTAGGTTGCTCAAACTAGGCTCAAATTCGAGATCCTCCTGCCTCAGCCTCCCAGCATGCTGCAATTACAGGCGTGGACCACCAAACTGGGGTAACAAATGTTATTATTTAAATAATTTTTGAGGAAGGAAGGAGGAGGGAGAGGAATAAAAAGAATCAAGACGTGCTATGCACATGTAACAACTTCCACAATGAATGTAATTCTGTATTGCAAACATGGACTAAAATTTTTTTTTAAATAAATACCATTTAAGTGTTTAAGTCAACTATACTAGGAGAGCAATCTTCTGCTTCAGCCTCCTATATAGCTGGAATCACAAGTGCATTTCACTGCATCCAGGTGTCAGCAGGCAGATATTAAAAATACAGTCGTTTTTTTCCTGGCTACGATAGCAGCATCAGTCTAGTGAAATCAAGAATAAATCTCTGGTATCGGGTAGCGTTCGGGTCATGCCTTTCCGTTTTACACGGAGCTTGCTCACACTGGGAACCGCACAACGCCCGCACTCTAGATGCAGGCCTGATGTGTCTGGAGCCAGGACGTCAGCCGGCCCCTCACCCTGCCACCCACCTGCCCGAGTCAGGCAGCTCCAGGGTTGCTGCTTCCTTCCCCGGGCTGCCCTGCTTCCTCCTCTCAGGCTTGCGCACCCACCTCAGCCTGGAGTCAGGATCACACGCAAGTCCAGTCTTACGACAAGCATGATCTGTGTTTCCCTTTTTTCTTTCTTCCTTTTTTATTTATTTTGGGTTTTTTTGTTTTGGGGTTTTTGGGGGGCCTGGGGATTGAACTGAACTACATTACACCCCCAGACCTTGTTAATTTTTTTTTTAATTTTGAGAGGCATCTAAGTCAATAAATTGCCCAGGCTGAATTTGAACTCGTAATTCTCTTGCCTCAGCCTCGCAGAGTGCTCGGTCGGATTACAAGTGTGCACCGGCTCTTAGCAACATTCTTAACGCAGTTGCTCAAATGAGGACCTGTGGTCTCCCCTGCAGCGTTAGCACGCTCTGCTTTTCCTGTGGCCATCCGGAGGTGCTGGACGGGGCGCTGCTCAGCGTGGACACCTGCTGTTTCACATAGATAAATACTGCAACTATCACGAAGACTCGGTTACAAATAAATTAACAGGCTACTTGGTTAGAACAAGTGAACAGTCTGCATCCAACTCTGATCTACTTGATTTGAATTCAAGGGGACCTTGTTTACAGAACACACTCCAAACTCCTCTCTGTGTCTCTGTCTCTGTCTCCGTCTCTGTCTCTCTTTCTCCCTCTCTCTCTCTCTCTCTCTCTCTCTCTCTCTCGGTACTGAGGATTAAACCCAGTGCCTCACATTGAATTGCATTCCCAGTCCATTTTGTTTTTTATTTTGAAACAGGTTTTCTTTAAGTTGTCCGAGCCAGGCTTGAATTTGAGATCTTTATTGCCTCGGCCTCCCGAGTAGCTGGGATTTCAGGTGTGCACCACCACTGTAACCAGCTTCACACTCTTGTTATTGTCCTGATCATCAAAAGTCTTTCTGGAGGGCTGTATTCACCAAAAAATGTAAATGTTCGCATGTGGCCATTTGATGAAAGTCGAGTAGTCTTTCTTTGGCTGCAATGGCAAAACCTGGAAGAAATGCTTAACCACAAGGACACTATAACCCAGGAGCATACTGAGACCATACCCCCTAACTGTTGGCAACCAAAGAATTCATCACAAAAAGAAGAATTGTTTCACAAAAATGAGAGGAGGCCACAGCATTGGACTGTTTCTGCATAGACCAGACTAATAACAAAAAATGGAGTCACTCAGGATTTGAGAGATAACAGTCAAATTATCCAGATTCTAGATTCAAGAGACAGCAAAAGCTCCCTAAGTAGGTATGGAAGGAAGGAAAGAAAGAAGGAGTCAGTGTTAAAACTTTGCTAAATCTTATAGACAGTTATCAAGGTGACTTTAAAAAAAATTTTTTTTGAGACAGTCTCACTATGTAGCTCAGACTGGCCTCAAATTCACAGCAATCCTCCTGCCTCAGCCTTGAAGTACTGGGATTACGGGTATGCGCCACCACGCTCGTCAAGATGGATTTTAAATTAAAGGACTAAATACATATATTTTACAATTAGCAAAGCCCCAGTGTTAATCGTTTTTTAATTTGAAACATTCTTCCCATGAAATGCAAGATTGCTGAGGGGAATAAAAATGACATTTTTAGGGAGTAGAGATTTTCTTATGCATTTCTTAAATAAGGAGAAACATTTGAAAGAGAAGTGGCACAATCTAAAATAGATATGGGTCATCACGTGGCCCTGAAAAGCACAGAGCTGTCAGCGCTCCTGGGCGAGGCCCGCTTACCTGGAAGAGACAGCACAGGGCTCAGCGGAGGATGAGCTGCTCTCTGTGACTCGAATTTTTTATCTCAGTACTTAGCACTAGGCCCGGTATGTGCTGTGCTGAAGTACCTGGTACACAGAGGGTGAAAATATGTATTTAAGTAAGTGAATGAACAAGTATCTGAGAGGGGCTGGGGATTTAGCTCAATGGTTTGAGCGCTTGTCTTGCAAGCACAAGGCCCTGAGTTCCATCCCCAGCACCAAAAAAAAAAAAAAAAAAAAAAAAAAAAAAAAA
>PVJO010012569.1:0-16572 GCA_004026905.1 Hystrix cristata | reverse complement strand
CCATCACCCTCCGCCACCCTTAACCAGGGCCCTGCACCCGACACATGGCCAGCTGCGGCCCTGTCTGAGCCAGCAGCAAGACATCCAAGACCCCAGACCCACCTTGGCAACAGCACAGAGGCGCAAACCTCGTCCCTGGAGGTCTTTCCCCTTCCGTCCACTTGGCCGTCACCTGTTCAGTCCCAGGTCCAGAGCTGAGAGTACAAAGTTACACAAGGCAGAATCCTTGCCATCCAAAACTCTGGATCCAGCAAGCCATCAGTCCGCCGGATAAGAACTCTGTGAGGCAGGGCTGGGGCTGGGGCTCTGTGGTAGAGCGCGCGGCATCCACGAGGCCCTGGGTTCACTCCCTAGTCCTAAAAGAAGGGAAAAGCTGTGTAAACTCTATGAGATACTCTGCACAGCCAAGGGGGGAGTGTGGGATGGGGGCGAAGTCATTTCCCATTACCAAAAATATATATATTAATATATCAGGGTTCTGTCTGCTGTGCTGCCTTTAGAATCTTGGCCAATACCTGAGAGATACTTTATTATTCATCCTTGTATTCATTTTCTGCCAGTTTCAGTAATGGCAAGAACATCTATCACCCAGCGTGGTGGCGCACACCTGTAATCCTGGCATGTGGTAGGCTGAGGCAGGAGGATTGCTGTGGGTTCAAATCCATCCTGGGCTACATTGTGAGTTCAAGACCAGCCTGGAATATGTAGTGATACCCTGTCTGTAAATAAGTCAGTAAATAAATAAAAGCATCTATCGACATATTCTTCACACCTCTACATCTCTCTAGTTCAAATGTAGTATTAATAATCTTCCTAATACCCATTTTTTTTCTTTTTTTTTTTTAGTGTTTTCATTTTTTTTGTTTTTGTTTGTTTCTTTGTTTATTTTGGTGTTTTGAGACAGGGTCTCCCTATGTAGCCCAGGTGGGCCTTGAACTCCTCCAGCCTCAGCCTCCCCAGTGCTAGGATGTGCCCCACCATTCCTGGTTCTAATACCCAAATTCAAACCTCCTCCTTATAACAATGTTTAAATGTTCATGCCTAGTAAACTCCCCTGGTATTCCACCTCCACAGTGCTTTACGCAGCCTTCCTGGTTTTTCCAGTCCCACCAGCGAGCCCATCATCTCGGTCTTCTTGGTCCCTAGCAGTTGTCCCACCATAGCAAGTTTCCTAAAGTATAGCTCCCAGCATGCACCTCTGAGGTAGCCATCGTTAAATCCTCCTCAGTGTGGCTTCATGGGAGTCCACACATGTTGGACTTAACACCCAGTATGGCAGGACCGAGAGCTGGGGCTTCTCCAGAGGCATCTGTCCCTGGAGAGGGGACTAATGCCCTTCCGAAGGGCTCAGTGGAGAGGGCGCTTGGACATTCTGCACCTTTTGCCATGAGAGACCCAGAGTCCTTCCCCTCTGGAAGATGTAGCAACAAGGTGACATCTTGGCCTGGTGGCGGTGCACACCTGTCATCCTGGCCATTCAGAAGGCTGAGACAGAAGGATCGCAGGATCTTGTTCAGCAATTTAGGGAGCCCCTGTCTCAACATAAAAGGATGGGGAGGGGGCCTGTAGCTCAGTGTAGACCACTTGCCTGGCATGTGTGACCCCTGGAGTCCAGGCCGGACAATTTAGTGACTTAGCAAGACCCTGTCTCTAAATTAAACAATAAAAAAAAATTTTAATGTAAATGGGCTAAAATGTAGTTCATTGTGAAGGGTCTGGGTTCAATTCCCAATAGCACCCCCTCACAAAAGTGTGAAACAAGAGCTATGCCACTACATTAACCATGACCCTATCTCAAAATAACCAAAATAATAGTAGAATCACCTGTAGCACTTTCTCTTTGTTTGGTTTTATTTTGTTTTGTTTTGAGTTCGGGGGGTGTTTAGGTTTGGTTTTTGACAGGATCTCACTATGTATTTCAGAGACCAGGCTGGTCTGGAACTCAGTGATTCTGGCTACCTGCAGTACTTTTTAAAAATACTTTCTAGCCAGAGCTCCTTTCCCCCAGTAGATGTAAGGAGGAGCTGGAGAATGTAGTTCAGGCTGACCTAGAATTCACTAAGTAGCCCAGAGTGGCCTTGAACTGGCTACTGAGCCTCCAAAATGGGAACCACCCAACGTGGGGCTTAAACCCACGACCCTGAGATTAAGAGTCTCATGCTCTACCAACTGAGCTAGTTGGGCAACCTTTAAGAAAGTTTCAAAAACTATTTCTTCAGACTAACAGTAGTGGAACAGGCCTAAAATTTCAGTAGTCTAGAAAGCTGAGGCAGGGAGATTTTTGGTTTGAACACAAGCCTAGGCAATTTAGTGACTTGGTAAGACCTTGTCTCAAAATTAAAAGTTAAAAAAATTTTAACATATTTTAAAAAGGAGCTGGAGATGCAGTTTAGTGCCAACCCCTGGGTTCAATCTTCAGTACCAGGGGGTGGGGTGGGGGAATAAAAAAGGGCTCTCTCTATGACTCTATAAACGGGTTACAAGAAATCATAATAAAACATCCTAATGACTCAAGGAGTGAGACTTTTTTGGTGTGTGTGTGCTGGGGTTTGAACTCAGGGCCTTTTGCTTGCTAGGCAAGCACTCTACCACTGAGCTAAATCACCAGCCTTCTTTTTTTTGAATGAGCATTTTAAAAGCAGCAAAAAATAGTCACAAGGGGAAATATATGTAAAAGGTTAATATCAATGTATTTTTAGAGATTTCTAGACTTTTTTTCCCCCCAGTATTGGGATTAGACCCAGGACCCTCACACTGAGCTATATCCTCAGCCCCTTTTTCACTCTTTATTTTTGAGACAGGGTGCCCCTAAATCACTAAAGTACCCGGGCTGGGCTCAAACTTGGGATCCTCCTGCCTCAGTCTCCCAGAGTGCTGGGATTACAGGCCTGCACCACCACACTCAGCTCCTACCATCTACGTATAGAACACTGACAGATTTGCAATTCGGGGCTGTCCTGGAATAATCCCCACTGTGTACATCTTGTGCTTTCATGGAGAGGACAGAGTAGCTCTCAGCCACATTCTTGGGGCCTATGCCTTGGGGTGTATGTCACTGTTACCTAATTGATGCCAGGAAGGCAGGGAATGTTCTGTCTCCATCTTTGCCTCAGTATGTTTCCGCCACAGCCTTGGAACAGCTGAGAAAGACACCTTTCCAGCCATGTCATTATGAAGAGGGAAGCTGCATTGTTGATCCTGTTCTCAGAGCTTGCAGCCACCCTGACTGGTAACAGGTCCATGATGCCTCCCCACTCCCTTGCCTGCCTGTGTTCCATAAATTACCACAGACAGCTCATGAAGAGAAGGGCCATGAAACGTAACTATTCGGGACTTAAGATTTAACCCAGGCCTCACATGCTGTCTGTTTCTGTCACCTTGCTTGCTTCTGTAGTTTTGTCTGCTTCTGTAACCTTGCTTGCTTACTATTTTGAAAACAAGGTCATGCAATTCCTGAGAATTTGACCCCCTATATAAACCCAAGAATTTCTTTACTCGGGCAGGGCCCAGGTATTCAGAGTATTAACTCCACTGGATCTGTCTATGTGGATAAGCCTGAGTTCTCCAACTCTCTGAGTGGTGCTTGGTTTTCTTGCTGAGCTGAAAAATACTTTTCCGCAACAATTATGCTTTTTCTTCAGAATGCAGTATGCCAGCGAACGCTTCCGACCCACACAAGCAGGCGGTCCATTCGTGCTCGGGTAACGCGAGGCTGATGTTGGAGATGTTAGAAATAAGAGAAAAAGTCTGTGTTCAGAATCAACACGCATCGGATTCCAGAGCGCTTTAACTCAGGATCACGTTTGAAAGGGGAAATACTCTGGAATACGGAGATCGCGCAGTTGTGATTTCCAAGCCTAACACATCAGCTCCGCTTCGTTCTCCTTCCAGACACTGAGATGAAAGGCAAGCTGTGTGAACGCGAAGCGTCATTACCCATTTTCTCTTTGAAACTGCAGTTATTTAGCAATCATTCTCATTTAAGTTTGTCTGACTGTTCTGTGCGTGGTTATGCTTCCAGCTCAGGAGGGAAGCAATTCTTATCATGAAAGCCGCCCTATTTCAGAGCGAGGCCGAATGTAAAGCCACAAGAAAGCAAATTAGATTTAACAAGAGTTAAGGCGTTTGAACAAAAATGCAAACATGCTGCGGAATCAAATTAGCCTGCTTTTATAAACTCACTAAAGTCCATGCGATGGTTATCTACCTTAAAAGGCCTCGTGCAATCACGTTTTCTGTTCGAGTCGCTGGACGGCTGGAGCCGGAGGGCCTGCAGGGGGCGCCCTTCGCGCCAGCGCTGCGTCCTGCGGCAAGGGGGCACAGCCGGGGAAGGGGGCCGGGAAGGGTCAAACATAGGGGTGAGGCGAACTCCGGTAAGGAAGCTGTCCCTGGGACCGGGTGAGAAGCAATGAGATTCTGCGATTCCTTCAGGGGCGCCCGCCTCTCTCCCCAGCAAAGCACCAGCAAAGGACTTGGAAAAATAAGTCCTTCCCGAGGTGCACACTGCTTTTGAATAAACCGGGCACAGGGCTGCCGCGGGGACGGTGCGGCCGGGGTCTCCGGCAGGGGGCGCCAACGGAAGCGGCCGGCTGGGCGGAAGTGCCGCTCGGGAGCCCTTCGCCCAGCCGGGGGCCTCCCCCGCCGCCTCAGCCTGGCCAGGTGACGCTGCTCCCCTAACTGAGCCACCGGAGTCCGCTTTGCCCGCGCCAGCCCCGCGGTGCTATCTTTTGGGAGGGCATACAAGGTTTGCGTGCGCCGAGGCGCCCTGGGTGCAGGATTGCTTCGGCACTCCACACAGGCCGAGGGTCGGACGGCGCGCCAGGGAGGGCTCCCCGGAGCAGTCAGGAGGGACGGAGATGTTAAAGGGAGTCAGAGCGCAGGGATGCAGCCCTCTCCCGCAAGCCCCAGGCCAGGGCTCGTTCCCAGCACGGGAGAGAGCAAAGGGAAAGCCCAGAGAGATCGTTAGGTAGGATTTGCAAGGTGTGCCGTTGATTTAAACAAACACCAGCCCTGTGTGTGCATCCTCATCCAGGCAGATCTGTTGGGCCTGAAGCTTATGCAGTTGTTCTTTGGCAACCCTCTTTGAAGAAAAATATAAAGCTATGAATGAAAAATATAAAGCTATGAATGAAAAATCGGCATGGCTCTGACAGGCACTCGGAGTGGGCCAGTGCGAGCCGAGGACCTGAAGTTTAAAATCCATTAGCTTTGTGATAAATCTGCCTCTGAGGAATACCTATGTCCGCTTCTTTTTTTGGTGGGGGGGGTGTTGAGAATCCAATTCCGGGCCTTGAGCTTGCTGGGCAAGCGCTCTACCACTTGAGCTAAATCCCCAGCCTTCCCATGTCTTGTAAAGTAAAATAATTCTTAAAATAGCAATGATTTCTTATGAAGGAGATGCTAAAAGTTAGAAATTTTGTAGACCGGGTGTGTCACATTCTAATGTAGTTGTTAAAATATCAGTCTCTTGGATATGAAAAGGGCAATCTCTTCCTCACCCTTTTTTTTTTGTGTGTGTGTGTTGGGGATCGAACTCAGGGCCTTGTGCTCGGGAGGCAAGCGCTCTAACTACTGAGCTAAATCCCCAGCCCAGTTTCTTGGATATGAAAATAGAGATATTCTCATAAACTTTTGTGACTCATTGGAACTATTCTGGGCTTCCACCAAATTTTTTTCTTTTTTTTTTTTTTGAGACAGGGTTTTGCTGCATAGTCCTGGCCAGGCTTGAATTTGTGGCAATCCTCCTGCCTCAGCCTTCTCGTGCTGGGATAACAGGTGTGTGCTACCACACCCAACTGCATCTCCTGAATTCTGTAGAAATGTTCAGTCAGCTTTGCCCCTGGCCCAGGGCTGCTGGGACTCCAGGCAGAGATTCAGACAAGTGCCCCACCTACCTCGCCAGCCACACCTCCTACCAAGTCTCTGTTGCATCAAACAGGAAGTGGAGTTTCCGTGGTACTGTCTGTTCTGTCTTCTGTAAATGCACATCAATGACTTTGAAAGATTCCTTGCCTCCCATCCAGGTAAACGAAGGAAAGACCTCATTAACTCTGCTCATTTTGTCCAATGAAAACTTCCTCCCCTCTCCACCCAGTAGTGGGCATTGAACACAGACCCTCCACACTGAGCTACACCCCCAGCCCTTTAAAAAAAATACTCTCTTTTAAGACAAGGTATCGCTAAATCTCTAACTTGCCCGGGCAGGACTCGAACATGCTGTATGCCACTGCCAGTGGCTTACTGAAAACGTTTGTAAGGAACCAGTTGTGGTGGCCTGCACCTGTGGGCCCAGGACGAGGCTGCGGTGGGAGGATCACTGGAGTCCAAGAGCTGCAAGCCAGCCTGGGCAGCACAGTGAGATCTCATTTCAAACAAAAAAGTGAAGAACGAAAGAAAACCCACGGGTACTTTCCACCTCTCTCCCATCTGCACTCCCCCAAGGCACTCTAGTAGAAGCTCCTGGTGGGATCCAACCTGAGCTGCCATAGCAGGCTCTGTGTCACGCCCACACCTTCTGAGGGGCGCTTGTTGGTTCTGGGGATACACAGGACCTTCACACTGAATGACCCAAGTCAAGTCTGTATTTTTATAACTGTAGGAATGTGATCCAAACGTGTCCACCACTAGTTTTTCCTAGAGAAACATGCTAGAAATGAACTGTGTCTGCTCACTGACATGTGTATGGAGTCCCTAGATGTCATATTAATATTAATTACAGACCATTCCCCAAAAGAGATTTATAGTATAGAGTATAACATGGTGTTGAGTCATTTTAGGTTTTGCACATATGCGTCCATTTAGATGGTTGATATTAGTGTCTTCAACCTCATACTTCATGGTTTTAACTTGTTGTTGTCAGACTTCACAGTTTTAATTTTTGGCACCCTGGTAGTCTTTGAGTACCGCACCTCGATGTTCTCCTCTTCTTCTTCTTGTCCTTCTTCTCCTCCACTTGGAATATTCTTCCTTTGGTTTCTTTGACGGTTTTCTAGATGGCTCTGCTTTCACATGAATTTCTCTGTTACATTCTGTTTTCGTTACTTTTCTCTCGTTGCTGAGACAAAACACCCAAAGTTGAAGGAGGAAAGGTTTATTTAGCTCACAGTTTGTAGAGATTTCAGTCCACAATCACCTGGGTCCAAGGCACTGTGGCAGGGCAGACAGGCAAGAGGCAGCCAGGTAAGCAAGGGAGGAGCAAGGGGAAATGGGGGCTAAGCAAGCCTCTTTCTGGCCCTTATATCTCATCCAGGCTACCTGGCTTTAGGGTGGGTAGCACTCCCACCCTTAATCCTAGTGTCACATTACTGATCCCAGCAGAACTATGCCAAACCGATCAGTGGACTAATTTAGCAATCACACACTCTAGATCCAGCCCCACCTATGACCACATGAGGCTTTGGGGGGACATCTAGACACAAACCATAACATTCTGCCCCCAAAGACTCATAAAATATCCTTTTTGCAAAAGGCATTGTGTCTATCTCTAAGAGTTGCCAAAGTCCTAACAGGTTCAGCATTGGTGAAAAGTCCAAGTCCATATTCTCTGAGATTTAAGGCAGACTCTTAGCTACAAGCCCCTGTACAAATGAAAAGAAAGTTAAGCACTTCCAACATACAATGACACAAGATAAACATTACCATTCCAAAAGATATAAAGAGGGGACTACAACAGAATGGGACCAAAGCGATTCTGAAATCCAGCAGGGCAAACAATAAATCCTGTAGTTCCATGTGCAGCATCAGAGGCAATCTGTGGTGAAGTCTGAACTCAAGGGCTTGAGTGGCTCCGCCCCTACGGCACATCCGGTGGTGGTAGCTCCCATGGCTTCTCTCCTGGGCTGTTTGTGCTCCCTCATAGTCTTCCTCAGGCGATTCACGTTCCTGGCTTCTCCAAACTTCTGGGGTCTCCAGTGCACCTTCAGCTTCACACTCACAGCTCCACACACCACCCTCTCAGGGGCACACTGCCTGGCCTTTTGGAATTGTGTTCTACAAAGTGATAGTTGGCCAAAAATTTCATAAATCATAATTACAATATATATTCCATCTATCTATACACAAATTGTGCATTGTATTTTGCCCAGGATTAGCTATCTCAATGCACTAGTTTGTATCTGGCTCATAACTCAGCAATGTTACTTCCATTTATACTGAGAAAAGAAAGATGATTCAAAGTAAACATCTTGATCATTTTTGCTGACAAACCAGTCATTGTGGTGCACACGTGTAATCCCAGCACTCAGAAGGCTGAGACAGGAAGATCACTGTGATTTAGAGGCCATCCTGGGCTGCATAGTGAGTTCAAGGCCAGCCTGGACTACACAGAGAGACCCTGTCTCAAAAAATAAATTAATTAATTAAAAAAAAAAAAGGGTGGAGGGATTTAGCTCAGTGGTTAAAGTGCTTGCTTTGTAAGCACAAGGCCCAGAGTTCAATTCCCAGCACCAAAAAAAAGAAAAAAAGATCATTCAACACTTTTTTATTTTTAGATAGGCTCTCACTGAGTCACTAAATTGCCTGGGTTGGTTTGTTTTTTTTTTTTTTTTCCATCTGGATGGGTTTTTGTTGTTGTTGTTGTTGTCATTGTTTTATTTTGGGGAGGTGTTGGGGCTCAAACTCAGGGCCTTGTGCCTCCTAGGCTAGTGCTCTACCACTGAGCTAAATCCCCAAACCCGATTTGGTTGGTTTTGGGGGTTTTGTTTCTTTATTTTGTTTGTTTTTTGTTCATTTGAGACAGAGTCTCACTATGCAATCCAGACTGGCCTTGAACTCGCTATGGAGCCCAAACTTTCCTCAAAGTCATAGCAATCCTCCTGCCTCAGCCTCCGGAGTGCTAGGATTTCAGGGATGCACCACCCAGCCTGAAGAAATAAACGTTGTGACTCTATTCTGGGTGGATAGAGCACAAAACTCTTAATCTCAAAGTCAGGAGTTGGGTTTCTGGTTTTTAATATCAACTTTACAAACATTGGTCAAATCAAACAATTCTTTGACTAACCCACTCTAGGAAAACTAAGAAATTACTATACACTGGACATCTTTTTTGAACCTAGAGCCTTCACGCTGAGCAACATCCCCAGCCCTTTTCTTATTTTTACCTTGAGACAGTCTCAAGTGGATTGCCCCAGCTGGATTTGAAGCTTGAATTTGAGATCCTCCTGCCTCATTCTCCCAGTATTGGGATTACAGGCATGTGCCGCTACGTGAGACTCAACATGCACTTTCTTTTGGAGGGGGTGAAATTCTAGGAATTGAACCAAGGACCTTCACACTGAACTACATCCCTTAGCCTTTTCTTCCTTCCTTCCTTTCATTCATTCATTCATTCTTTGTTCTTCTTTTTTTTTTTTTTTTTTTGATGGCATTTGAGACAGAGTCTTGCCATGTAGCCCAGGCTGGCCTCTAACTATCCATGATCCTCCTGCCTCAGTCTCCTGATTGCTGGAATTACAGGTGTGAACCATCACACCTGGCTTCCATATGATTTCTTGGAATCTCCATGTATTAATGCATTTCTTAAAAATAAACTGGCAGTGCTTGGGCTGGGGATTTAGCTCAGTGGTTAGAGTGCCTGCCTACCAAGCACAAGGCCCTGCGTTTGATCCCCAGCACCAAAATAAATAAATACATAAATAAACTGGCAGTGCTCTAGATACTGTTTTATAACTTGCTCTCTCACTAAATGGAGTGTGACAGACACCATTTCATCTCAGTAACTTCATATCAACATCATGATTTCTTGTTTTTGTTTTGTTTTGTTTTAAGGCAGGGTTTCACCAGGCTGGTCTTGAATTTGAGGCAATCCTCCTGCCTCAGCCTCTCAAGTGCTAGGGCTACAGGTGCGTGCTACCGCACCGGGCCACATCGTGATTTCTTTTTTTTCTGGGGGGAGGTACCGGGGATCGAACTCAGGGCCTTGTGCTTGCTAGGCAATCACTCTAACCACTGAGCTAAATCCCCAGCCCCTGTGATTTCTTAATGATATAATTAATAACTCTATCCCTCATCTCCCTCTCCTTTATTCCCTTTCTCTTGTCCAATAATGGTCTATCTTCCACTTTCAAAATGTCATCTTTTTTAGGTTCCAGACATTACAGAAACTGTGCACTGTTTATCTCTCTGTCTGGTTTATGTCACTTCATATAAGGTTCTCTAGTCCCATCCATTTTCCTGCAGGTGATATGATTTCATTCTCCTTTATGTCTAAACAATATACTTTCAATACACCTTGTATATATATGCTACATTTTCTTTATTTTTTTCTTTTTTCTTTTCAATATACCTTGTATATATATGCTACATTTTCTTTATAGGCACATGGATGATCTCTTAGTCATCATTTTAGCATAAGCAATGTCACCTAGGAAAAAACAAAATGAAAACAACAAAAGAGGCTAGGTGTTGCCGGACACGGTGCTGTATCCCAGCATTTGGGAGGCTGAGGCAGGATTGCCGCGAGTTTCAGGCCAGCCTGGGCTACATAGTGAGTTCCAGGCCAGCCCGAACTACATAGCCAGACCCTGTCTCATACATAAATAAATAAATAGGGCTGGGGACATACCTCAGTGTGAAGGGACTGGTTTTAATTTTCAGTAAGGAAGGCTCACCTGGGCTATAATGGCAAGACACTGTCTCAAAACAACCAAAACAAACAAACTTGGGAAACCCCTTCATTTCAGATTTTAGATCTGTGACAAATTGACAGGAAACAGTGATTTGAGGGGGAATTTTTAAAATTATTGTACAGATATTCCGTGTTTAATCATCTACCTATTTGATGACCTTTCGGATTTATGACTGTGGTGTGCTGCTTGGACTTACAACACATCTTTTTTTTGTACAGTTCTGTACATTTTGTTTATAAAGACTCAATTTTTTTGTACAGTACACCTTGTTTACACAGCACTGTAATTTTTGCTGATTGTAGCATATAGTACAATACTGCAGTTTTATGTTCTGTTATGCATTACAGTACTGCATGCAAGAGTTATGCAAATAGGGGTTGGGGATTTAGCTGAAGCAGTACAGCGCAAGGCCCTGAGTTCGATTCCCAGTGCCCCCCCCAAAATAGAGTTATGCAAATAAAAGCAAAGTCATCCAGTTGGAGTTTCCTTTGACCATGTCCTTGTTCTGAATATTGAGCATACTATAGACAATTCCTCGTGTACTGACTTAGTTGCAGGAATGGCACTCAGTCATTAAACAAGGAATGTCTGTATATTAAAGGAGATAACTTTTTTTTTCCTTTTTCTTTTTTGGTGCTGGAGATTGAGCCCAAGGCCTCAAACATGCTGGGCAGGTGCTCTACCACTGAACTACACCTTCCGCCCTTTTTATTTTATTTTGTGACAGAGTCTTGCTGAATTGCCTAGGTTAGTCTCCATCTTTCCATCCTTCTGCCTCGGCCTCCTGTGGTGGCTAGCTGGGATTACAGTTGCGCACAACCATGCCCAGCTGAGAATTCTAAACTAGTTTGGAAGTGAGTAGGTAGATGCTGGCTTGCTCTGCTATCCAGCCATTTACCAATAAAATTTTACACAAGTGTTTGTCATCTGTAAAATTCTTTTCTTTTTTTTTTTTTGGTGTTGGGGCTCGAACTCGGGGCTTTAGTGCTTGCTAGGCGAGCGCTCTACCATTTGAGCTAGATCCCCAGCCCCTAAAATGGGTGAATTTTATTTTTTGACAGAGGGTTAGAATTTGGGATTCTCCTGGCCCAGCCTCCCAGAACAAGGGGATTACAGGTGTTTGCCACCGCACCCAGCTTGATTTAGCTGTCTTTACATCCTGGCTTCAGAATTCTGTTCTTGCCACTGAGTCCCATCACTAAATCCTCACACCTTCTGTCGGCAAAGTCTCTAGCAACTTTTCCTTTTCTCTTGGAGGAAGGTCCTCTCGGGGAATTTTCCACTTCCTGAAACACACCTTGAACAAAAAGTCACAGAGAAGGGTGAGGAAAAGTGTTGATAATCCCATCACTCAACCTTCACCTCTAGACCAGGCAAGGACAAGATCAATCACAGGTTGGGCGGGAGCGAGCCCACAAGGAGGGGACAGGAGGAGTGCCTTTGGGTGACAGGAAGTGGGAGGAGATTGCTCCAAGAGCACTCTCGGGCCCGGGGCCATTTGGGAGTGAGAAGAATTTTCTTTTTATCAGTTTCACCTTCTTTGTTGAGTATGGAGAACGCAAGAGGCAAAGAGGTAATAAGAGTCTTAATGGTTTGTTTTCTGGTTTGTGAGTCTCATGTTTCTCCTCGGCACAATTGGGTTTTTTTTTTTGGCGGGGGGGATAGGTGCCTTAGAACTGACTCTTTTTTGGGGTTGGGGGGTGCTGGAGATCGAACTCAGGGCTTTGTGCTTTACCACTGAGTTAAATCCTCCACCCCCTAGAACTAACTCTTGTTTAAAAACAAAAAAGTCCTAGACAAGGCTGCAGCTGCTTGATTAGGGTGGGAAGATGCGGAGGGAAAAAGGTTCCCTGCGGTGATGGTGGGACGCGCCTGTCTCGGCAGACCGAGCCTTGGGGCTTCAGTGAGCTGGTCGCAGGGGGAGAAGAGGTGAGAGTGTCACTTTGGGGCAGGGCTCTCGAGCTAAGACTGGAAAGGAGCGAGCCCCCCGTTTCCGTAGACGGACACAGGTCCTGGGACTGAGCAGTCTCATCCCAGGGCCCAGAGAGGCCCACCGACGCCGGCCCCAGACTCGACCTCGGCGGGCAAACCCGGGCGCCCTGGGCCGCCTCCTGGAACCTGGCGGTTTTCAGCTTTCTCTAGTTTCAGACTTTTGTGAGGCCCCAAGGTGAATACTTTGTGAAAGGGTTATGCAAATGGAAAATCTGAATGTAAATCCGAAATGACTGCGGAGTTGTAAAAGTGCCATACAGATGTTAATGCGTCTCCGACCTCCACCTCGGGCGGCTGGAGTGGATGCAGATTGGGCGCCTAGAGTGCCGGGTTGGGTGTATCTCTGACGTGCCTTAGCCCGTGTGTTCTTACTCTGCAATCTCCGAGCCTCGGCTTCTGCGTCTTCAAAATAATCGTCCTGACGTTGCTGTGAGGATTAGGTGAACGAAAATAGGGAGTACGTCCAACTCAATACCTGGTATAAAAAAAAAAAAACCTGTTATAAAATAGAGGCTCAAAATATGTGACTTTCTCTGTAAACAGTTTACTCCCGCTTGCATCTTTGTTTTTGTTTTGTTTCGTTTTTTTGAGACAGGGCACTCTGCAGTTTAGACTGGCCTTCGACTCACATCCATCCTCCTGTCTCAGCCTCCCAAGTGAGGCTCTTTTAATTCTATTTACTAATATTTACTGTTTGTCTCCCGTAAGTAAGAGGGAAAGGAAAAAGCTCACCCTTGTGAGTGTACAGTCTGGCACAGGCAGGGATCAAATCCAGGAGCACAAATAAAATCTCAGCAGACTAAGTGGAGGGAATAAGGCTGTGCAGTATGTAGGAGATTTGACTCTAAAAGGCTTGGAAAGGGTCCCAGACAAAGTAACACTTGAAAGAGGAGTAAGATTGGAGAATGTAAATTGAGCTGGGCTTGGTAGTACATCTCTGTAACCCCAGCACTTGGAAGACTGAGGCTGGAGGATCACCGCGAGTTTGAGGCAGTGAAACGCAGTGAGCATTTGGGCGCGTTAGAAGTGACGTTTTCTTAGGCGAGCTGGGTCTGTTCTGGGGCCGACAGCAGAGCAATGACTGACCAGACCCCCTACCACCAGGGAGCCGGCCCGGGGAGGTCCTCGGAACCACCAGGAGTGGACAGGCAGCCAAGCACATCTTCCGGCAGAGCCTCAGCGAAGGGGGTAAAGCGGAAAAAACGTGTGGACAATGACAAAGGTAAGAAAGAGGTCTACAGATCCATAGGTCTCACGTCTGAGGCCCGAGCAGCCTGAGGGATTTTTCTGAGGGTGTGGAAGAAGCAGGGAGGGACTGAGAGCCCACACTTCCCTCCAGGCCTGGTTTAAACCTGTCATCTCAAAGCGGGCTGTGCTGGGTCTGCAGAGACCCGTCTTCCCACCCCAGACTCCCCGGTGCTCTTCTGTCCCTTCCCCTGCTCTGTGGCTTGGAGTTGAGGGTCCAGCCCTGTGCAGTGCTTTGGGGGACAAATGGCTCTAAATTTGAAATCCCACCCGTGAAATTCCATGTTTTTTTTTGTTGTTGTCGTTGTTGTTTGTTTTGTTTTGCTTTTGGTGCTGGGGATTGAACTCAGAGCCTGCACTTGCTAGGCAAGCACTCTAACCACTGACCTAAATTCCCAACCCCACCATTTTCTTTCTTCTTTTTTTTTTATTTGAACATTTATTTTTTCCAAAGAAATCCATGCAGAGAGAGAGAGCAGGAAAGAGAAAGAAAGAGGGAGAGGGAGAGAAAGAGAGAGCAGGAAGGAGAAAGAAAGAGGGAGAGGAAGAGAGAGAGGGGTGGGAGAGAGAGAGAGAGAGAGGTAGAGAGATAGAGAGACTCCACCATTTTCTATTTTAAAAATAATCGATGATACTAGGTAGCCTTGATGAGCAGTAGCATGGGGTGGGCAGATCGGTTGTAATTTGCATGGAAAAATAGGTGAAACAACTTCGCTGTGCCCACCAGGTACTGGGCCCTCAGTAGACCAAGTGCTGATCGGCGGTGAGTCCACACACGTCCCATGTGCTCAGTGTGTCATGCATGTTTGGGGAGTCTTTGCAGGAGGCTGACTGAGGCCCCCTGCAGGCAGCAGGAAGACCAAGATCGCGGTGGCACTGAGCAGCCGGGGAGCACCCTGCACCCTGCCCAGGTGGCTGACAGGGTCACAGCTGCTGCCCGGGGTGGTGTGTGCAGCATTACCAGCTGCTACTTCATTCTGTGTCAAGACAAGACTGATCCCAACTCTAAGGAGTCCAACTGTCCCCCGGGGCAGAAAGGCCAACACGGAGGAGCTCAGAAGATAGACCTGTGGGAGTGAGGAGCTTGCAGCCCGACTCTGACCTGTCCTTGGTGCTCCATAAGACAGTCATCTGTCCAGTGGGGATCAGACTGTGAGAGCTGAGAGTGACTGTGCTTTTCAAATTTGAACAGTGCAAACAAGAATTACACTAATTTTGTTCCATTCTCCTTCGACTTCCTGTCCAGAGAAGAAAGGAGGCAGTGAAATGCTAAAACCTCATAGAAAGATACCAATTCCTCCCCTGCCCGTGGAACTGCCGCCTGTCCACCTGATTCACCGGGATGTCCTGCGGGCCTGGTGCCAGCAGCTGAAGCTCAGCTCCAAAGGCCAGGTGGGGCCGGGACTATGGCTGGGGGGAGGCCAAAACCACCAGATGTTAATCGTAGTCTTTCCTTTGCCTTAGAAATTAGAAGCATATAAGCGACTCTGTGAATACGCGTACCCGCAGCAAAAGGTAACCTGCATTTGTTTACTTTGTTTCCTGACCACGCTACTGGGATGGGCCCAGGACCTTCACACTGGGCTACACCCCAGCCCCTGTTACTTTTTATTTTGAGACAGGAGCTGGCTACGTTGCCCATGTAGAACTCCAGTCCTCCAGCATCTAATTTCCTTAGTAGCTGGGATTACAGGCGCGTTCCACCATCAACCATGCTGGCTGGTCATATTTTTTTTTGTGCTGGGGATCAAACTCAGGGCCTTGCACTTGCAAGGCAAGCACTTTAACCACTGAGCAAAGTTCCCCAGCCCCTGCTTGATAATTTTTAAGAAAAATCCAGAGGGCAAAAGTGACTAGAGTGCCCGGCATGGTGGCGCACCTGTAATCCCAGCACTCCGCAAGCTGAGGCAGGAGGATCCCGAGGTGCAGGCCAAGCTGAGCTGCAGAGTGAAACCCTGTCTCAAAACAAAAAACAAAACAGTGATAAGGGCCTGGCATGGTGGTGCAGGCCTGTGACCATTATTCAGAGTTTGAGGCAGGAGGGATTGAGAGTTGGAGGCCTGCCTGTGCAGTTTAGTCATATCCCATCTCACAATACATTTAATTTTAAATTAATTTTATTGGTACCTTTTTGCCATACATAATGATTACATTCATCATAGGGAATTTGTACCTGTACATAGTATATTTTAATTTCTTTTCTCCCTATTCCTCTCCTTTCCCTTCAATCCTTCTTCCCTCTCCCTTTATAAAACTTTGTTTTTATTGGGGTTTTTTTGAGACAGCATCTCAACATGTAGTCCAGGCTAGCCTTGAACTCACTATGTAGCCCAGGTTGGTTTCAAACTACTGGCGATCCTCCTGCCTCAGCCTCCCAAGTGCTGGAATTACAGGCATGCACCATTAAGCCCAGCTGTTTCTACTGTTTTCTTTCCAATTTTAATTTTTTAAATTTTTTATCCCTATTCTCTTCCTTCCTTTTCCCCTCCCCCCTCCTTTGTTCCCCTTCCCATTTGAACATTTTCTTCCTACTTCCCAATATCAGTCTTCCATTTTGGTCCTTATTTAGCCTTTCAGTTTCTCACATAAGAGAAACAATACAATTTAAACTTATGTGTCCAATTTATTTCACTTAAAATTATGTTCTCAAGGTGCATCCATTTACCTAAAAATGACTCGTTTATCCTTCTTTTGGGAGAGTAGTACTCCA
>PVJO010012568.1:0-54972 GCA_004026905.1 Hystrix cristata | reverse complement strand
AACATCCTAAATCTATTTGAAGAAAAAAGGCAGTCAATATATTTATTAAAATATGCTAAAAGATCAGGGGTTAATGTAAGAAAAAGTAGGACATTCATTTTTATAGTTAGTAATAAGAATAACTAACTATTGGTAAATAATTGTAAATTTATATTTGTATCTAAGTCAGTATTTTTAAGTTTCAGAAAGATTTTTTTTTTTAATTTAGAGGTGCAAAATATCTCTTATAACATCAATTTTCTTATATACTTAAGCGTTTGGTTTTATCTACTCCTTGAATTGAGAAGATTTTATAATGATGACAGTAATACTAGTGGAGGGCTCGAAACGTAGGTCAGAGGATAAGGGCATTTTGTCTTATATGTCTTTGATAAATGTTCACACATAAAATTTCAAATCACAAGAGAATAGGATTTTTTACAGGACATCTGTCCCGGGGTAATAAATGGCATAAATGTAGATAAACACGTGCCATCTGTGAAGGACTTTATCAAGTAGATTCAGCAATGTTACCTTTAGTAAGCATCCTATAGGTTTGGTAATTTCTTGTAGGAATTATATTTATTAAGTTTCCTAAATTGCTATAGTTTTAAAATTGTGACTCCACCTCATCTAATGTCACTGAATTATTTTATTATAAAGGAAACTCTGGTCATTTTTCTGGTTGAAAATGTATTTATTTATAAACAAATAGTGGCACAAGGTTAGTGTATGTTGTGTGATATGTTTTTTTAGTTTAATAAGTAACAGTTAGACATACTAAGCAAAGACTTAGCCTGCATGCATAATCCCACACAAAAGAAAAGCAGCAACTGAAGGGTGCATAAAATGGGGAATATTTGCTTATTGAGAACAAAACTCACACAAAAATCTGAATAATTTTATTTCCTGATTTTTAGTAATTTATGCAAGATAATATATATCTGTTTTAAAATATTAGATAGAACACTATTGAATGTATAATAACTCTCTAAAGTTGTGGAACACTGAGGATTTTTTTTTTAATCTCAGGGTCTTTGTTCCAAATAGATTACAAATGGAGGAAATGAATTCATAATACTATGCCATAGATAAAGTGTATGCACTTGACTTTACAACACCTTCGATCATAAAACTCAAAGGGCTCTGATCGATTTAAAGTGTGTTTGTGATATTAGAACAGGAAAAGGTTAATTGGGGGAAAATCTCACAAAATTTGAATAAACTCAGTAATGTTAATTAATCTTAGTTAACATTATTGTACCGATATTAGTTACCTGCTTTTGATAATTGCACCATAATTATGCACTGTTAATATCGGGAAAATTATTCTACGGAAAATTTAAAACATTTAGAATATTTCCAAAAGATAATACAGAGAGTTCACATACGTTCTTCATCTTCCCACTCTGGTATTAACAGTCCATAATTATGGTGCAATTATCAAGAGCAGGTAACTAATATCGGTACAATAATGTTAACTAAGATTAGTTAACATTACTGAGCTTATTCAAATTTTGTGAGATTTTCCTCCAATTAACCTTTTCCTGTTCTAATATCCCAGGCAGAATCCCATTTTTGTATTTACATGTCATTTTGACTTAGTCTCCTGTAGTCTGTGGACAGTGTCTCATTCTTTTCTTGTCCTTCTTGATTCTCATTGATACTTTTGTAGTCATGTCTCTTGATATGAGTTTGCCTGGTAATTCCCTTAATCCGTTTTATTTTATGTATTCTTGGCATATTCAAGAATACCATGAATCTGTTGTTCTCATTCTCAAACATCATACTGGGTGTTCAGGATATAGGTATATTTTATTACATTTGATGTTCCTTGATAACTTGGTTAAGATGATGTCTGTGTTAGTTAGATTTTCAGAGCCAATGGTTATAAGAGAGCAGATTTAATAGGGGAAATTTACAATACTCACCCAGAAGCCAAATGCAGAAGGTGCCGAATGTCCATCTAGGCACTGGAGACCCAAAAGAGCCAATTGAGGGCTGGGAGCCCGCAGCACTGTCTCATGTACTTCCATGTCTGCACATGATGGCTGCAGCCAGGAACGATGCTCGCAGCAGAGATGACAACCAGAGCTCCTCCAAAGCAACAGCAGCCATCCTTGACAACAGCAAGGCCCGCGAGCTCCTTCCTCGACGAGGACAGCCGAGCCCCCTCCAGAAGAACCAGCCGCAGCAGAGCTTCTCCTGGGAAACAGCCCGTCAACTAGCTATGGCTCCAGCTCTGCCTTATGTTGCATCAGCAACAACCCTCAGGTGGATCTCGTACGCCCAGCATCACACCAACTCAGTGCAGCTGGGCGTTCTGGTGCAAGTTGACCATATTAGGTCCACCACAATGTCTGAAAAATTTCTCTTTCATATATATATATATATGATAAATATCTTAGAAAAATATCTTGCAATTATTATAATATCCTCTTCCTCTACTGGTTTTACAATCACTTGGTTGGGGTTGGGGATTTAGCTCAGTGACAGAGTGCCTGCCTAGAGAGCACAAGGCCCTAAATTCGATTCCCAGCATCCCCCCCAAAAATCACTTTGTTAAATCTGCCTGGAAGAGGTAAGACCTTTCCTTCATATTTTGTATGATTATATATATAAAATATTTATATATAATTTTTGATAGTGTTGGAGATCAAAGCTAGGGCCTTGTGCATGCTGGGGAGGCATTCATCTGTAAAGCTACACCAGCACTCCTTCATAGTTATTGATTGGATAATTTATTTATATGTGAGTGTACTCATAAATGTTTATTTTGTTGTATGTGACATAATCAGTGCTGTAATTTATATATATGCTTATGTACATATTTAATCTTTGCCCAAATTGTACAGATTGCAGTTTCATTTTATATTTTATGAACTTCATATTTTCTAAAATTAACAGAGAATATGCAAACTATTCAATATTACTTCTGATCAATGCAGAAATAATGCAACAAATGAGAAATTTTATCTCGATATGTAATTGTAAGCAGAAAGGTTTGACACTCATGAAGTTACAACTGATTCAAGAAAAAAAATGAGTAAAGTGGTAGAAGAATATTGAAGGAGAATGAAAACAGAGAATAGACTTCCATTTAAATTTAAATCAGTAATTACTGGTGCGTTCTCATTCCAAGGTCGTATCTTTGTTAATTCATTTCCACAAGCCCATATGAATCACATATTTTATTTACAGTATTGTACTAGATACAATAAGAGCCTTTCCCATCAAAGAGCTTATCATCATTTCCAAGATAATAAGTATGTTTAATATTCAACAATCACTGAATATCTATTATATCAGGTGTCATGTATATTGCAGAGCCCTCAAAGGTGAATGAAAATTGTGTAAATTCGTTATTGCAATGCATGTGGTATAACTGTGACAAAGCTAAACACAGAAAAGTATTTTCAAGTACGCACAACAAAAACAGAAATGATTCTTTTTAAAAAGCTTCCTAATAATGTTGCTAAAAGAGAATTACAAATCATATAGGATTTAAGAGAATGTAGAGCTGTTGTCCATTAGGGAAGAGGCCTGGGAAATCATTTCAGGTAGATCCACCAGTATATCTAACGGTACGTGTCTCCCACAGTGCAACGGCTGCTGATGGGTAACGGACAAAGAGCAACAAGCAAAGCTGAGAAGTTCACAGAGTTTGTATGCAAGTCATCTCCAGAAGAATCTGTAACACTAGACTAGCTCTGTAATATAGACGATTCTTAAAACCAAGCTGCAACATTTTGATTTAGGTTGATAGGCAACACGAAGGACTGAATGCTTCTTATCCCTTACTTGTGCGATTCAGTTTGTTCCAAAGAGTGCAAGGCATTGATGGAGACATGAACTGTCTCTGTGCTGCTGAGAAGTCTGGGAAAATGTCAGAATATGTGAAAGTTAAACTTCTTTTCTACAAGGATCATATCTTAATTGTGCATTTATTGTTTAAAAGCTAAATAATGGATATGATTTTATCAACATTCTAAAAGAATTTAGTGTAAGACACAAAAAGTGGATGATTGTAATGATAAAGGAATGCTGAGAATTCTGCACTCTCCCATAAACACACAGAGCTAAATGCCCAGCTCCGATGAGAAGGGGTTTGGGAGCAGCGTAGGCTGCTCTCAGGCCTGAAGTGCTGCTCATGATTTAGGAGTTGAAAAGTATATATAAAAAAATCTATTTTCCTAGAAGCAGACTGGGCAAATGAGGGGAAAGCAAATAGGATTATGCAATGTAGAGAGAAATTTCAATTTGGCATCTGTGGCTAGAAGATAGGAGACAAGAGGTTCAATGATTTTTAAACCTATTAATGCCAGGGAGAGGCTTCTCATATAAAGGGGTATAGACTTCACTCTGCTGAATATCCATATGAAAATGGATGGAAGATCCTCTATAGAGGATCCACGAAGGTTTCCTTGAGAGTAGGTGAGCAGGCAAAAGTTAGGCTCCCTTTTTACTGAGCCCTTTAGGAATTTACACCGGAGGCATAGAAATTTGCTCATAGAACTTGTTTTTCTGTAGAAAAGAAAATATCTTCTAAGGCACAATAACATAACGACAGGAGGAGAGCAGTAATCGTAAGCATGTAAATAAATAACTGGAAGACGTATTGCCCCACAAACACCTGAGCAAAACGGACAAATTTGGAAGGAAGAAAACTGCTCCACATGATCCCCTAAATATTGTTTATGGAAATAACAATTACATATTTTTAAAAAACTCATATATATGCTCATATATAATATATAATATAAAGTATATAATATATAGAGGTATATTTAAAAGTAAAGAGAAAATCAGTACAGTATTAGTTAACTTGTATGGTCATTAAAAACATATTAACCTTTAACATAATAGTTTCACATTTAAATTTTTATTCTTAGGAAAATATTCAAATACGACCAAATCTTATGCTACATATTTTTTTTGCAGATTGCACTACAGAAAAGTTAACCTGAATTTCAAACAATAGCAATTTAATTAAATATGCAGTTGCTCTCACAGAGGAATACTCTGCAACTCTTAAGAGTGTTAAAATTTTAGTAACATGAAAACTTTTCCAAAGATTTATATTCCTGCACTTGTATTACACTATCAAGAGATGTTCTTCAGCATCTCTCACATAAAATTTCTCCCTCCACGGCCACGATTTGCTTTTTCTTTCTAATAGTTTTATTTCTTAACATTCTATTCAGGCACATATTTATTTCTTACTGCCTGTGTCCCACGCACACTAAAGTGTGATTTCCACAAAAACAGTGAATTTGTTTCATCAATGCTGTATTTGTTTCAACAAGAACAGTGCCTAGTACACTCTAAGAGCTGGATCAATTTTCCCAAATAAATGTGTAGTACATAATTATATGTAAATAGCAATTACATAAAAAAGATCTCTAGACAACAAAATGCCAAAATTATTTTTTCAGAATTTTTAAATTTTGAAAAATTCTTAGTTTTACATCGTGCTTACTTATATGTAACAAATCTTTTACAAAAAGAATAAATACTTTGAGTTGGACAAAAATCACTAAATCTTATAATAAATCAGTGATTTAAAATATTCTTGTATCGGTGTTTTGAGGAGAATGAAGGCTATTTCAAAGGCTATTACAAAGATTGTGTTCTTCAATCAATCAAATTTTCTGAACGTATGAACTAAAAATGACAGAGATGAAAAGGATCCTGACGCTTTTGCTTTTTTTTTGTGCAGTATCCATTGATATTTCCCAGACTCACTGGTTAGTACCCTCTCTTTCTTCGGTCTTCCCAGAATGCTTCCTGTACTCTCTGGACGCTGTCTATGCCCACCAGCTTTGAGGAACAGGCGAGCAGTTGTTAGGCCTGTGCTGATCCAGCACAAGCCATCCACAGTTTCTCTGGAATTCTTTTGCTCTGAACCTACAAACACAGTGTTTTCTCACTCTATTTGGATTCTTTTAAAGCACACAAACACACACACACACGTGCGTGCAATAAAATTTAGGATTGTGCTTTGCACAAATGCAGCCTATGCCCACCTCCCCTTTTTATGAAATGCTGAGAATTGAACGTGGGGCCGTTATTGGCGCTAGGCAAGTGCTGTCCTAACTGATTTATATCACAGGCCCCAACACCAGACTTTTTGTTTGTACTCTGGGCCTGCTTTTATTCATGACATTTTTTAACTTTCTTGCCTGGGCAATAAAAGATCCTACTTGATATCACCCTGTATCCAGAAATTTCACTTTGGGCCCCTTTCTTAAAAATTGGTCTGTAATCCGGTGCATATTTTCCCTGTTGCCTCACTATCTGTCCACAGGGACCTGTATGAATAGTAGGGTTTTGAAAGTGTGTACTGACCAAATCCTGTTGCAATACCGATACCTTTTATATGGCGCTACTTTACCAGGAAGAAAATTCAGTCATTTGCAAATTGCTCAGTTGGATGTTATTTCCACTACATTTAATGTCACAGTTTTTGCATAATAAATATACTTATTTATACAAGGCCATCTCCTGTGAAATACTTATTTTTTTTTTTTATGTGTGGGATTTGAATCTAAGGACTGTATACTTGCTTCTAGGATGTAAGCTACATCGCGACGTTTTTTACTTTTCTTATTTATTTATTTATCAGAATTAGGGTGTCACTACGGTGCCCGACATGAAACCAAACCTACAATCCTCCTGCCTCAGCCTTCTGAGTGAGCTGCTGGTACTACAGGTGTGTGTCATGACACCCAGCGTGAATTACTTTACTTGATGCAGGAGCTTGTTTATTGTTTGAACAAAACTTTTTAACATAAGGCAAGAATGTCTTGGGTGGAAATATGAGTCAGAAGACTAGATACAATTGGAAAAAGAGATTTAAAGCCACAGAAAAGAAACAATACTGACAAAAATACATAGAGTAATGCCATATTTTTGCTTAAAGTCAATCATAATTTTGAGGATTAAATTTCGACCACATTACTTCATAAAAATTAGCAAAAATATTTAATAAGGTCAGTTAGTTAATAAAACATTTCTCATTTATCTTAACAATTTTAACAAAATGTTTGATGAAACTCACTATTAAAAAAATTTCTGTTGGAAATTATGGCCACGATCAGTAAGAATCTGATTTAAGATTCCTGTGGTTAAAAAGCACTAAGTGTGTAGCATGCTATCATATTGGATTCCTGTTAGAGAACTCTATAGAGATGTAAGAAATTCTTTTTGCCACATAATAAAAACCCTCATCTTCATGAAGATGTTAAACTTATCTTCAGATGTTTAAGATGGAAATTACCTCTATGGAAGCTCTGCCACCTGAAGTTATTGGTTATTGCTTGGAATATATCTCTATTCGAATGTCTTATTAGACTCATATCTGACAGCTCCTTGCCCACAATTGAAACGTTAGTGTAAAATGTTAGTTAGGAACCTCGTAGCTATTAAATGAGATTTTCTAAAAGGCAAAGACAGCTTCAGGAATTTTCAGCTGTGCCATCATTTTTAGAGAACAAAATACTGAAGGTATGAAGAAAATGTGTTACCAGGAATGCAATAATTTCTGAAGTATTCTGCGTTAAGAGAATCTTCTCTTCCAGAACTTCTAGTGGTTTCTTTTCCAAATTAACATATTGTTTCCAGAAATAGTTTAACTTCAGACATACCTGACATGGCTCATGGTTTACTGCCAGCTATACTTTCACTGTGTCGTAGCTGCCTTTTATAATGACATTCTACAAGGGTATCAGTGACACTAGTACTTTGTCTTCCATAACAGCACTCAGGGGCATATTTTTAACACAGAATGAAAGGGAATCACACCAGTAACTTAGCGAATGTGATGCTGAAAATTGGTTCCGCTGAGTTCTATCCAGATGTCTCCTTATCATAATTTAAAGTAATTTATTTGAAAGAAGCCACTCACATTGATGAACTAATTATTTCTGTTGAATCACAAATTAGAATATCTATATTAGATAGGTGAACTCAGGAATATGTAACTCTTTCCTAAAAGAAATTTTAAAACAGATTTCAAGATGAAAAATCTTACTACAATCATGAGCAAAACAATTATCCAGAGGACTAAGGGAGGTAGCATGGGGGATTGTATGCCACTGGACTTGAAAATAAGAAAGAAGTCCTGTTGAAAAATATCTTTCTATGAATCAAGTTAAACTTGATCGAAATAAATTCATGAGTTAACTTGGTGTTCACTTTCAGAGCAAATGAATTTTTTAAAATTTAATTTGAGAAAAGTAGGGAGATATGCAGTACAAAGGACTTGAATATCTAGAATATGTAAAACATTCTTAATCTTTGTGAAAACTGAATGTTAAAATAGTAATTTATTTATTTAGTCACTTATTTATGTTAGTAGTGCACACTTGCAGTACATGATTATTATGTCCATCATGGGGAGTTGGTGTGTCTATATCATGTACATGGCACATGTTCGTTCTTCTTATATCCTCATCCTCTCCTGTCTCTGCCCACCATCTCTTTGTCCCCTTTTGCAAACAAACAAACAAACAAAAGAACCCTCCCTTTTTCTTATTATCTATGTTTTATTTCAATAGTTAATTTATATATTTGGGTTTTTTTGTATAAGACAAACCATTTGATGCTGAAGCTTGTGTGTCTGATTTATTCCACTTAAAATTACATTCTTAAGGTACAGTGCATCCATTTTCCCACAAATGACTTGAATCTACGTCGTTTAGCAGAGCAGTGCTTCTCGGTGCACAGATACCACACTTTCTTTGTCCAGTCATCTGTGGATTAAGCAGCATGGTGGCCAGATGGCATGGTGTAGCTATTGCGAGTCATGCTGCTCTGCACAAAGGTACGTATGCAGAACATGCCTAGAAGGGGGATAGCTCAGATGAATTCTTGAGGAATCTCCCTCTGAGGTCCATAGTGGTTGTACGTGTTTACCTTCCCACCAACCATATAGAAGGGTTCTTTGTCCCTACAGCCTCATCCAGCATTCCTAATTATTTGGTTTCTTCCTGGTAGTCATTCTTTTTGGAAAAGATGGAAGCTCAGTGTTGTTTTATTTGCATTTCTTTAACAGTCAGAGACGTGGAGCATTCTTCATTTCTTTACTGGGTGTTTGTATGTCTCTGAGAAGTGTCTATTCAATTCAGTTTCTCATTTTTTGATTGGGTCTTTCATTTTGAGGAGTCCAATTTCTTTTCTTTTTTTTTTTTTATTTCTATGTTTTAGATAGTAGCTCTAGACTCTAGGAATAACTGAGAAAAAACTGTCTTTATTCCGTATGTTGTCTTTTCACTCTGTTTGTCGTTTCAATGCTGTGCAAAAGCTTTTCAATTTGATATAATCCGATTTGTTGGTTCCTGCTGTCATTTCTTATACAATTGGGATTTTGTTCAGAAAGCCTTTGCCTGGGTCTTTGCTTCAAGAGTTTTACTGATTTTATCTTCCAGGAGACTCCGTGTTTCCATTTTAATATTTGCATCCTTGTTTGATTTTGATTTTACTTTGGTATGTGATATAAGTCTAGATTTCATCTGCTGTATGTAGATAGCCATCTTTCCCAGTATAATTTTTTGAAGAAATTATCCTTCCTTCAATGTACAATTTTGACCACTGTCAAAGATCAAATGGCTGCATGCATCTGGGTTGTTTCTACATCATCTATTCTGTTCTTTTAATTCACATATTTGTGTTTTTGTGTCAACACTATGCTGTTTTTATCATTATAACTTTATAATATAACTTGAAGTCCAGGACTTGGGATTACTTTCTAGGATTGCTTTTGCCATTCTGGGTCTCTTATGGTTCCATATGAATTGTAGGATTGTTTTCTCTAGAGCTGTGATAAATGTTGTTGATATTTTGATTGCAATTCATTGTTTCTGTATGTTGGTTTTGGAACTCTGACCATAAAACAATAATTTAATATTGTGAACAGATTTTGAATGACGTGTTTAGCTACAGATTGAAGTCAAGCTTCATCTGTGTGTTGTCTTTTCACTCTGTCATTTCAATGCTGTGCAAAAGCTTTTCAATTTGATACAATCCGATTTGTTGGTTCCGGCTGTCATTTCTTAAACAATTGGGATTTTGCTCAGAAATCTGAAATAGTTAATCTGAAATGTTTTCATTCATTCCTTCAACAAATACTCATGGACTTTCAAACTAAAAAAGAATTTAACTAGGCATCTGAATATAGTGTGTAATTAAAGAAGGATGATATCTATTGTTATCTGTCGTTCCTGGGCTTTAGGGTTTTTTTTGTTTGTTTGTTTGTTTTGTTTTGTTTTGTTTTTGTTTTTGTTTTTTTTGTGGTGCTGGGGATCGAACTCAGGGCCTTGTGCTTGCAAGGCAAGCACTCTAACCACTGAGCTAAATCCCCAGCCCCGTTCCTGGGCTTTAATGTTTTTATTTTAGTGGAAATGTATAAGAGAAGGTTGACTGAATAAAATATGCATTATATATACACTATTAGAAAGTGATAAAAAGAGCCAAGTATGGACCAGGATTGTGTATATATTAAAAAGAAAAATGCAAGAGAAGGAAGAAACTGGGATGTTACACTATTAAATAGCTAAGTACCAAGTGAGCTATCATTTCTTAGTGAGTTAAATCAGATAAGTCCTCAATGAGAACTTGACTTTCAAGCTAAACTCACATGGGATTTTGGCAACATGCATATATGGGGAAAGGGAGGTTCATGCAGAGAAAAGAATTAGGACAAATTTTCTAAGGCACACACAGCTTGGATGGCCCAGGTGTACCATGACTGTCAATACTGACATGTTAACTTTATTGGATTAAGAAATTCCTAGCACTTTAGTAGAACATGCTCTTGGGCAGGTCTGGGTGGGTCTTGGAGGTGTGGCCTTGGTATAGATATATGGTGCCTCACCCATTCCTCTCTGGAACTCTTTATCCTGCTCTGCTTTCCAGCTACCATGAACTAAAGAGTTTTGCTCAGTCAGGGCCATTTGCCAGTTTGTTTCTGTCCTGGAATTCTGGACCATGCACTTTATGTCTGAAAACAAAACTGAATTAAACCTTTCCTCCTTTAAACTCTGGGTTTCCGGTAGTGCATCCCAGTGACAGGAAGACTAATACATGTGTAAAGGAAATCAATAATGATACAACTCAGATACAGGATGAATTATGGAATGGGTGGTAAGAGATGAGGTAAAAAAAGCTTTATTACATAGGGCATTCTTGCCACCTAATTCTAGGTGAGCCAGTTAATATTTTGAGAAAAGGAGTAGCATGTGATGATGTACATTTAAAAAGGTGATTTGACTGGCTTTGAAAAAATTAAATCAGGAGAAGTGATCGAAGCATGCTGTATTAGCTAGCTTTGCATTACTGTAAAAAAATACATGGAATAATCAAGGTACAAGGCGGAACTATTTATTTTGGCTCATAGTTTTGCAAGTTTCAGTCCTTGATTGTTTGGGTTTTTTGCTTTGGGGCACATAGCAAGACAGCATATTATGGAGAAGCATGTAGCAGAGGAAGCTGCTTCACCCCTGGCAGCCAGGAAGCAAAAGAAGAAAGACAAGTGCACCTATATCCCCCTTAGGACATTATGCCCTTAATGAACTAATTTCCCTTCACTAGGCCTCATCTCTTAAATGTGTTGCCATCTCCCAACAGTGACTCTGGCTAGGAGCTAAGAATTTGATACTTGGGCCATTTGAGGACCTTGATCCAAATCATGGCAAATGGGAATACCTCTAAACTTATTGTAGGGATCTGTGTTTAAAATTTGATTATAGCATACAAAGTGCTAAAAATGGTCATTTTTGAGATTTAGAGTATCTTTAAGCTATATAGAACGGATTTTATTAAGACTGGATATGCAGTGTAAGAGAGTCCAACCGACTCCGGTTTTAGCCTAAACAACCAAAATGAAAGTATTGCAGTTGCTTTGACTGAACTGAATTATATGTGGAGGCAATTTGACAGAGGAAAGCAGTCTCAATTAACAGACATTTGGGTTCGAGATAGCCAGTAGGCATATGAGGAAAGAGTAGTGAGGTGTGTAGTCCATACCAACCCTGGTGAACACGACAGGCACTTATGATATAAATTTAAATGTTGCAGCATATTGGTTGCATGTAACTCCAGGAACTGAAATAACCCATGAGGAGAATTTAGAATATTGACAATAAAATAAAATAAAATAAAATAAAATAAAATAAAATAAAATTCCATTGAAATGATATTCACAAGTCAAAATTGTCACTTCATGTATTTCTTTGTTAGAAATTGTAAAGAAATCCTTTGATTATACTGGGAAATACTCAATATTGAAAATCAATGTCACTATTCCATAAGGAAAGCATTTTCATGGGATTTAAAAAATTTTACTTGTGTGTGTTTGTGACACGCAATAATTACATTCATCTTGGGGAATTTGTAAATATACATATCACATCTTAATTCATTTTACTTCTACTTGCCCATTCATAGATTCAAGAAACCTAACATCAATGGGGGTAACTGAAAAGATATAAAGAACGAAGTAGGATGATTTTAGTACACATATGCACACTCTGTCCTAGGGAAATAACTGATTTTATTTTCAATCAACTATATTAACTTAAGTGGTATTGAATTTAGGGTATTAAAACAATTATAAAACCATAAAAAAAGGAGTTTCATATAGAATGACTAGGTTGGAATAAAATGATGACTTAAATTTAAATTACAATGGTACTGTAGAAAATGAAAATCAATTAAGAATTTTGCTGAAAGCCTTCTAAAATGAAATTTAATCTTTGAATTATGATAAAATAATAGCTGTAATAAGAGTAAGTGCGAAGCTTTGTTGTTATGTAGTAGAATTATGTCTTCTTTTTTATGGTAAAAAAACTAGCTGTAATAATAGCAAATGCTTAAATTTACTATTATGTAGAATTATTTATTTTCATACTCAAATTGTAATAAACAGCAACAGAAATGCTGCTTCATACTTTCTCATGAAATTGAATATGAATATCAAACAAATTTACTTAATATAAATCTTCATATTCTGTCACCTAGAGTTTTAATTAAGAAAAAAAAAACTATTTAAAAATACACATTCAACAGTTCTATCACGGATGAGGAGTAGGGAAAGATCTGTTTGGAGCTTAGCATCCTGTACTTGACCAAGGAGTTAAGTATCTGGGCTAAGTGATTATTTAGTGCTACAGCTGGCATTGCTACTGATTGAAGACTCTATTTAATTACCAAGGTATCTAATTTCCTAGAAATTTGTCTCAATATTTTCCATAAAATAGAAATATAATGCCATAATCAAAGTAAGTTCAAAATGTAAAAGAGAATTGAAATCTCACATATGGTGGTCTCATTATCTCCCTTGATACTTAGTGAAAGAGTTTTATGTATTTATTTTTTGGTACTACACTTTATCTGTGTAACCTCAGAGTTTTAGATAAATCTTGGCATCTTGTCCTACTTCTCAAACTATTAAGGTAGAAATAACTGGAATTTATTTCTCTGAAAAACATGGGTTTCTTTCCTGATAAGAATGCTGTCTTATTCTTTCAGCAATTATAAAGATATATTCACTATAAGTCACAAGAATTATTATTGTGATACATGTGGTGGGAAACCAGGTGCAGAATAAACATCAGCCATGACTGTCAAGTAATATAAAATACAAGCACAATTAGCTATTACAAGAGAGCTTTTAGGGAAACTTTCCAAATAGAAGCCCAGTGCCTCGAATAACTTAATTAACTTCCTGTAGGATCAAATCCATCACTCTTAAGTACCTGTCACATATAAGTATTGCCCACAGTAAAGTTCAATAAATGTTTTGTATTAATGCTGAATTTATTTATGCCTCTATATTACCATGTGCAGGAAAATAAAATATTTTCTATATTACAAAGCAACTTTTGTAATTGAACTAGCAACTACTGTGATATTAAAAGTAAGCAGTGGGGGGATATACTTGATCAATTCTTAAGTGTTAGAAACATAGAGATAGTTCTCTCTTTTATTGTTGCCATCTTCATATATAGAAATTTGTGTCATAGTCCATAAATAGCTACACAATCATCTAATGACATCTGGAAGATCTGCCTGAGACACCATCAAGAGCAGCTGTTTCAGAGTCGGTCCTGAATATGTTCATTTATTGTAATCATTCAAGAATTGGATTTCTATCGTGCTCGCAAACTACTTGGCCAGGCGTGTGTTATCACCTTGTCTTTCAAGATGAGGGGTATCAATTTAATTCCAAAACTAGAAAGACAAAGAATATCAAAATAATGCAAGGCCAGGTTACTGGACTCAGGGCTCCATCCTCTCCACACTGCATTCTGATGGGGATAAAAAATGGAAAGCAGTGGACCTCTAGTCTGGCAGTATACACGGTTCCTGATCTAACATCTGATTCTTATATCACTGAGCTGATATATTGCTACATTGTACTTGACTACAGTAGAATTTAAATTTAGGAATTACAAAACAGAGTCACTCTGGCACTGATTCACCATAGAAGTCTTTTCTTTGTTTGCTTAAAACAGTGTAGCTTGATTCAACTTGAGAAATAATGGCAAAGTTGTGCTACTGAGAAATCCCATTGCCATCTCTGCTCTCCGTGGAGACAAGGTGAGCATTTTATGACCATCCACAGAAGTCAGAAGTCTGGGACTTTCTGGACAAGTATTTGTGTTGATGAGCGATGTATGTGAAACACCTCATGTACAAATGTGCAAACCCAAACTATTAAGCAATATTTATAGCCACTTTTTTCTCTATTTTAATTAAAAGAGCAAAGAGAATTATGAAGTGAACTTAAATTACACAAAACCACATTGTTGTAAAACATGGAGGCAGAATCAAATATTTATTTGGCTCAAACCCGATGCTTTGTATTATTCAGCAGAAGTCAGTTAACTTAACTCAGAAACTGATCTGAATCCCTGAGAAAGGGCACAAGTTGCATCACTTTGAACTTACTTTGATCATGACATTATACATCTCATCTAAAGTGACAGAATTTTTCTCGATATCATATAAATAGTATAGAAATAGTAGAGTGTAGTTGGGCATTAGCATTGGAATTTGATATCAAGACATTTTCTGGTGAGGATTTCAAAATGTTTTCCCACATGGAAACAACTTCTGTGAGTAGTATTGATTAGACGACCACAGGATCCCTTGAGGTTTATAATTTGGAATGCTTTAGAATTTGCATTTGAAAAATGCATCACTAATCCAGAGCAATGTGAAATGTTGATGCTTTCCACAGATGAAAACATTGGTATAAATCACCTTTAACAAATAATATATAACCTAAAGTATCGCTGTATGTAAAGCTTGTGTTTCCTCTTTGCTTTTGTGCTTTAAAAGTAATTCTGTGGGCATAATACGTATTACTCATTGAATAGGTGCAACTGTCAAACCTACTTAAATAACTGAAACCAACTGGAAAATAGAAAAAAGGGAATTAAATTATTCTATTTCATTGATATAACCTTTCTACAGCACCTTTATTTAATCTGACTTTCCTTAGCTAAGGCAATATTTTAGAAGGAAGTTTAACTTTTGGAGATCTCTTCATATATTATACCTCTCAGACAGGGAAAAAACAATGGCAAGAACCAGCAATACAATTTTATACAAGCACTGAATGAAATAATAATAATATTTTTGTGTGGTAAACACTCCACCGAACTTCAATTATGCCGTCAGCTATGTATTAGTTGGATTCAAGCAGAACAAATAGAGTGTGAGACTCTGAAAAAAACATCATTATTCACTAGGTATACGTAATTTAAATAACTTTCCCAAGATATTTACACTGTCTGAAACTAAATATCCTTTTGAGTAAAATGGAGAGTCTGTGTTATAGTGTTGCTGTATTCAACTAATACTTTAAAAACTCTTGAGAGATATAGATTAAGACTTTGATAAATGTTAACATACTGGTATCATAATGGAAGTTAATCATACCACTGTGAAAATTTAGATTTAAATAAGTTTAATACTAAGAAAAGTTATAAAATGGTGAACGGTGTATTAGTTTAGCTCCTAGTGGGGCTGGGACAGACACCATGACTTAAATTTGAAAAGACTTCTGCTCACCTGTAGCTCAAGCAGGTAATCTGGGTCTGTCAAAGCAGATCAGGGACAAAGAGAGCAATCCAAGTGTCTTTTTGACCTCTGACGTACGACCTCTACTCTTACAATATGGTGAGACCTGCACATGCACGTTTTTTCAGTATCAATAATAATAGTCAGGATCCAGTTGTGTGTATGAAAAGAGATACTTTTTATCAGTGTACAAGGAAGGAAGTTCATATTTAAATTTTTAATTTTTTCGATTAGTACATTTTTTCCAGTACATAAGGATTACATTCATCTTGGGAGTCAGTACATGTGTGTAACATATCTTAATTATTTTTTTTTAACCACACCCTTATCTCCTGGTTCCCTTCCCTTTTTTTTTTTTTAATAATTCTTTTAAATTTTTTTAAATTATTTTTTAATCTTCCCTTTTGCAAAAGATCTATTTCCTTGTTTCTTATTATCTTTATTTTTTCCAGAGTGACTGACAGGAAAAGAGGTAGAATAGTGATGTAATTGAGGCTCCCAGATTCTCACTGGGTTCAAACACAGTTCTGCCATACATTACTGGGTGACACTGAGTGTGTCCCACTCAATTTGGATAAGTGATCAAACAAGTTCATATCTGTACAGCAGTCAGAAAAGAGTATGACAAATAAAATTATTTCAATTAGAGCTTAGGACTCATACTTTCTATAGTTTTAGTAGGTAAACAAATTGTGTATAATTTTAGAATGCAAATACAAAATACACGGAATAGTTTCTTCCACTTGGGGGAGGAAAAGTAAGTACTATTTACCTTCAGAAATTCTGTGAGGAAAAGGAAAATAAAAAAAAAAAGCAAGGCAATCACACCGAAGTTTACTACTCACATGTAAACCTAGGAATTCTGAGTACTACTGTGTAAAATGGGTACTTTTACTCAGAAAATAACCTGTGTAGGAATGAAATCGGTTCTCCAGTGAAATCAGGGTATGTGGGCCGATACGATGATCTATAGATGCACATTGGTTTGTATGAAAGACTGGGTAGGTAGAATACATTTATGAGCAAATATGGTAAACAAAGAAAAGTAAATAGCCATGCTTAGGGGAATTTACAGTGTGATTTTTGAAGAGATTTGTAGTTACATTTGTATTTATAGAGGACTCAAAATCTGGGAGACATGTCTGTGACCTGGGAAGAGAGGTAACTATCAATGAAAACAATTTTTAATAAAGCTTTTTTATGACATCTCAGTGTAGGTATTACTGTCCAGTGAGATTTTAAGAGAATGTCACTCAAAAAGACGTAATAAGTCCTGCCGGGTTGTTCAGAACATGGAGCAGAAACTTCCTGATACTTCACCAGTTCAAAAATAGCTTCGTCTACAGGTGTAACCTAGTGAAAAGTTGCTAGTTGTTTCATAGAGTATTTCAAAAGTTAAAATAGCGTGGATTGTGGAGAATGTTGCAAGAATCGATGTATAATTTTTTAATCAAATCTTTAAAGAAGTTGAATGGGGAGGGCTCCTACCGAACGGAGATATTTCTCATCACAGCTGCAGCCAGTGCTAACAGGCTGGTTCAAGATTCAAGAGAGTCAGTCATATTAAGGAGATTCGATGGAGAAATGATCATAGGAAAAAATAATCCCTAAACTAATTTTCAGAGACAAAACCCTAAAGTATACCAGTCATGGAATGAAATGACTGTGCTCACTCAATTTCCAATAAGAAACATACACTAGGCAGTTTTTTTTTTTTTTCCTGTGGATAAGATTGAAAAAAAAAATCAAACAAATGAGGTAAGGAGATTTCGAACCATAACAACGAACTAATTATCTATGTTTCTGGAAAACAACATTAAACCACAAATAATACCTGGGATTGTGTATCACAACAAATATACTAATATGAGTGAAAATAACTGTAGAGCTACCCACTCATGCCTCTCGGAACATTTGCCCGTGCTAGCTGTGAAGAAAAACAAAAAAGCTAGAGTTGAACAATAGAAAACATCAAATAGATCCATAAGAAATTATGCATTTTCCTGAATTCAGGCTAGATCTCTCCACTATTTGTATTGGTCTAGTAATTGCATGTTTTTTCATTTCTTATGTATGATATATTTTAGAAGTTGTTTTTATATTGTTTGGTGACTTTTGGGTAATAATAAATGCTCATAAACAGATCATTTGGAAGTATTTACATATTTGAAATAATAAAATTGTAAATATTTGACATCTTGAACAATGTAACAACACACCAAACTACTAACTTTTTTCTAATGCTTTTCTATCTTATTTTTTAATGCTGGAAATTGAACCCAGAGCCTTTGCACTAAACTATATAACAAAGCAGCCCTTATGTTTTATTTTGAGACAATTTCTTTCTGAATCACTAACTTGCCTAGGCTGAGTTTGAACTTGAAATCCTCCTGCTTCATCCATCCAGAGTGCTGGGATTACCGGCTTGAGCCTCGACTCCTGGCAGTTTTCTAGTGCTTGAGCCATTTTGTGGTTTGTTTCAGCAGCATATGTGCATTTCTCTAAGATTCTCTAAAATAAATCAAAGACAAGATGAGCTGTACTCATTATTTTTATATAATAAATGATATAGTTTCATGATACGAAAACCTTCCTGGTCTAGAAATAGTTTATAAATCATTGATTCAAATAAACTTCAGATGAGCACATCCTGCCATTCCTTTGCTTCATAATGTTCTCAGTCCTTAAAAATATTTCAATATAAAAATGCTAATCAATTAAATGTGTGTATGTGGAAGGGGCATTTATATCTCTCGTGCATCAACAATCACATGCATTGTGATTCTTCTCTAAGATAGAAAATTGGATAAACTTTAATATACAAAGATGAATAGCATGTTTAATTCAAATTTCTTAATAACTTAAAAAAATACTTGGTTTACACATGAAATAAAAATTTGGCAGTTCATACAGTCTCAATAATACCAATTGGGAAGAATGCTATATGAGTTAATTTATATGATTTTTTTTTAAATCTCTAAAGAAGTTGAGCAGGAATAATTTATAGTTTGGGGTGCACACAGCTTTCTTCATACCAGAAGAAGCTTAGAGTCTAGCCAGGAACCAGTTCTTCTTCCCCTTGCTTAAAGGGCTTAGTAAATTCTTTAATAATAAGTACCTCAGGCTTTACCAGTTATGCAAATCTTTGCTTCTGGTTGTCTGTGTGTTATAACTCTGAGAAACGGTTCTCTCCCTCTTAAAACCTGACCACTTTCCTATAGTCTTGATCTTCTGTCACTGAGGTACATTGATTTCTAGTATCTGAATCTGATTTCTGACTTCTTCATAGTTCAGTTTTATTCTTTTATTTAATGTTATTTCCAAGCAATTATAACATCCAGTTAGAAAAATTAAGAGTGCATAAGATGAAGGTTCTTTTCTTCTCTGCATATGTGGATTACAATCTTTTCAGTTAATAGTTGTTGAGAACATACAATTTTGAGTTAGTAGATGATCTATATTAATTGGCTAGTTTGAGTTTAACATTCTGTTTCATTTGGCCAAATTCGGAAAAAGTTTTTTTCCTTCATCCAGGACTTTGACATCGCTTTTCTTTCTGCATTTACTTTAGAATACTTCTAATTACAAGTTCTTCCTATAACCCTTAAATGTAAGCAAATTTTTCCCTAGTCTCTTGCCATTCTTTCAGATCTAGGAATGACTTTCTTCCAAGTCTAAGAGACTTTTTTTGAAATATAACTATCTAAGGAGACAGTACTGCTTTCCCCGGTCTCTCTGTGGGAGGAGGTATCGGATTCCTTGAATCAGTGTCAATAAGCAAACCCAGTCTAAGCAACCTGACCAAGCTCGCCATGAGTGTCTTCCACATCTTCTCCACTAGCTTACACCAGGGAATTAAAAATCTTTTGGCTATTGAATTATAGAAGTTAAATTCTGTATTTTTTTCTCCATTACAGTGACCATTTGACAATGTTTGGTGCAAATTTTCTTTGACTGTTCTTACATTCCAGTTGAGTAGAATAGGATTCATTTTTGGACCCTTGAGCCTCTTACCCAAAATCTCAGATAAAAAATATTTGCTAATCCCACGTCACTGATTTTCACTGATTGGTCAATGGGCAAGGGTTGAATTTAAAACTCTGGATTTCTGACTACTAAATCACAGTACAGAATCGCCTTTAATTTTTATACGCTGCTTTTATTGCTCATGAGATTTCATTTGGATGAACCTGAGCTACTTAGTTCACATACATTTTGTGCATTGAAATCACCATACATTAGACATATAGGGCTTAAAAATACACATCTTTATATAAATTAAGTATGCTTGAAACTCTCACTATGAAAAAAAATAGCAGAGCATTTAATAATTACAACATGAATGAAAGGTTAAAACAACTGACCTAATATTTTTAAATACATTTTTTATGTAGGTTTGAAAACAGTTTCTAAAATCATTTTGGTAACATACGATACGACCTAAAACTTATGCTAAACTAAGTAATAGATATCCATTAAATATCTGGGTTATTTCTAAGTAATTAAGCTAGTGAATCATTTATCGTTAAGTTTGTATTTAAGTGTATTCACTTCTGACTTAATTTTAAATGACTCAGAAAGGCTAAATACACCATCTTGTGATAAACATATTTTTTGCACTAGTAGCTCAAGAAGGCAGGCCCTAAGATAACTCAGGATGACTCATCTTTTCCCCCTCCTACTTGTAGTTACAAAGATAACAGTGGAATATACTGAAAATGTAGTTCAGTGTATTATGGAGGAAATGTCTTTCCAGACAGCCTGGACTTTTCCAGAACTCCTCATAGAAAAGGCTACCCTGCACTGCTTTAGTTCAATGACTCAAGTCTTCCCTGGGGGGGGGGGGATAAGAGTACCATGCTTTGAGGATGTATTACTCTTTTTTTTTTTTTTTATTGCCAACACAAAGTACCTGGCATATACAATTTAAATGAGAAAAAGTTTATTCGACTCATGGTTTTAGAAAGTTTAGTCCATGGCCTGATGGTTCCAAAGCAGAAACATCACATTAGAAGAACTTCATGGAGGAACACTGCTCACCTCTTGGTACATGAGAGATGGCATAGAGCAAGAGGTCAGTGAGAGATATACCCTCCAAGAAAGCACCCCCAGTGCCCCAACTTCCAAATGAGACTATCTCCTGAAAGCCCATTCAACTATGAACATCAGTCAAATAATTCAACAAGGAGTACAGGGTTCATGTGACCCAATCACTTCCCCAGGAGGTGATTAATCCAGTCAAGTTGACAGTTAAGATTAACTGGAACATGTGATCTTTGGCTGCGGTATGAAGGGTAACATACACCTGTGAGTCTATCTGCACTGACCATTCCTTCTGAGAATTGGGGAGGGATTCCTGCGGATCCTAGACTTCTGTGGATTTTTGCGGCTTGTAAGTAATAAATTTATTAGGATCACCGTACTTGCGTTCTCGCTCACTGGGCTCATATCTGTCCATTTGGTATTTGCAAAACCTCTGGCACCTGGGATTGTGAAGAATTCCTGCTAGATCTCAGAATTTTGACTAAAATTAATGAATTGTTTAGAGTCCTCCCTTGGGATTGGTAACTATTGTGCAACAGTATCTCCCTCAAGGTTAATAACAGTGCAGAGTATTTCTGCTTTAGGGAAGTGAGAAATTATATTGTAAGAAATAATATACCTATGAAAATGTTGATAAAATATATTCATATTTTATCAATGTACAATAGAAAGCTGATATGTTATGCTCCATTGTGCCACTTTCCTAATATTTCCTGCAAAATATGTTCTTGCTTAAAAATTATAAAACTAGAAGTAATAACAGTAAGAGGGGAGGCAGTCTTGTTTGGAAAGTATACAACATGTGTAACAGTTTTTTGATGTTGTTGTTAAGAAAAAGGACGATGTTTTTATGGGATGTGTTTTTGTTCAGGAAACAATAATTTTGTTCTAAAGCAAAATGATTAGTCATTTCAAAACAAGAAGAAGAAAAATAATGCTCATAAGACATTAAAAAAAAATGGATAACCCTAGAAGTTTGATGGAGCCCCAGTGTTCAGTAAAATTAGCTCAGAGGTAGCTGAGCAGAGATGTGGGCTGTAGGAAAACCTGAGATCTGGAATCTCCACTCTGCCTGCAACCATATTAGCCCTGCTTCTCTCTCTGCATTCATCTGATCCTCTGTCATTTGAATTAAATTTGTTTGGAATTAAATTTGTTGGCAAAATTGTTTCAAAATAGAGGCTCAGTGCAATGACATTAGGCATTATTTTCACTGAATACATGTTAATGTCGGCTAGAAATTTTGGTAGTTAATTATATAAAATGTATTAAATAATTCTGAGCTGAAAAGGCTTAAGAAATTATTTAGCCCAGCATCTTCCTTCTAATGATGGAAAAATGAATCACAAAGGAGAAAGTAATTCACTAAGGTCAAAGACTGATTCAACAATTGCAACATTTAAACCCTCATAATGCATTATGGAACCTGTTTGTTTGAAAGATACTTTAAAGAACCTCCTAATTAAACCTGTCATTACATTGACTATAGTTATGTTTTGGAAATCATCGTTCACTATCTACCACTTTATTCTTTTTATGAGTGAGCACAAAGGATATTTATTTCAGATGTAAACAATTGGTATTGAGCAGATTTTTTATAATGCCCAGTTTGTAATTGAATTTTCTTATTTTATCAGTTGTTAGAACTATTACTGATAAACCAGTACATCTATAAAAGTGATGCAGAATTTCAGCTTATGTCCTCTCCAACATGCTTACTATGATCACTGTTGTTTAGAATGATTTTTCCAGCTACCTTAATTTCTTCACTTTATATTTGTAAATTGGTCTACATGTTGTTATCCTGCCATAATTCATTTGAACTGAATCTAATCACTAAGTTAAGGACCAGCCCCAAGAACAATGCTGTGGAATTCTGTCTCTCTTTCATATGTACATAATTAATTCCCTGGGTGCTTACACAGTGCTTTGTACATTGTAGACATCCAGTAATATAGATTGAATGCATAATTGTGTGGAGGTAAGTTGTATGAAATAAATATGAATTTCAGACTTTTACAGGTATGACAAAATAAAGGCCAGAATTGAGTCTCCAGGTTTTCGTGTAAATAAAGGAGAATATAATTTATTCCATTCTTATGGAATAACTGTACATGTATAACCTATCATATGTCATAATCTTAGGTCAACAAGGTATAAACCTTATCTTAAATGCAAGAAGCCAATGGTCAGATGGCCAAGATCAAGACTGCATCTCTGACAAGTAGGAGAGTTAAGAGTTTAGACCTTTAAATCTCATTTACTTTATGTTGTCACACAAGGTGTTATCTGGTAAAAATTGTCAGAAAGTACTAGAGTGTTCAAGACAAGCATTATTTAAGTTTAATTGATTATGAAGTGGCATTCATTATGCATTGAACTCTAAATAGAATTTGGACTAGAAAAGAGAGAGATAAATATAAATTGATAATATGTGTGTCCTTTGAGAACAGATTGGTCCACAACCATAAAGTTGGCCATTATTAGGTAAACATAACTAAGGATTATTTCTATATAATTTTCAAGTTAAATATGTATTTTGATTTTATAGCTATTCTTCACAATTATGGAGCTTGGCTAGCTGGCAGTCTCTTTTGTATAAAATAGAAACTCAAAAGAAAGGATATAGAGTGTAAATGGAGAATTTGAAACTCACTTCATGGCAGCTGGGAAGCAGAGAGCAAGAGAAAGAACCTGAGAAGAAGCAGCCTGAAACTAAATACAGTCCCCAGTCATGCTGTATAATCCACTCCCTTCCACCAGGCCCCACCTCCTGATTCTGCCATCTCCTGTTAATGTCCTCAAATTATGATCTTGTTAGTGGATTGGTCCCATTAATGGGTTTAGAGCCCTAATGTTCCAATTACTTTTCAAAGAGCCCTTTGGCTGGCAATAAAGCCTTTAGCACATGAGTTTTGGGGAACATATCAAATTTGTATTATGACAACAATAATTTATATTTTTGAGGTAATTTTCTTCCAGAGATCCTCTGGCAGAGACCATAAATAATGTTCACAAATTTCTCTAAATGTTGTGATTTATGATACCTGGTAAACTTGAAATTTATTTCTCTTCATTGCATTTCGAGCCTTCCAGTTAGTTAATTGATTAATTGTTAACTTGAGCAGGAGGCTCAGCTGAGTTGACTAGAATTTAGACTAGAAAAGAAAGAGATAGATACAAATTGATGATATGTGTGGTTATAGGAACGGTATAAAAGGAGAACCGGAAGGGAAGGATTTCAGGTGATCTTCCTTGGAAGAGCTTCCCGAATCTCCTCACCGTCGCTAAGGGTGGCTGCAGTTCTCTTCAGAAGAAAGAGCTCTGGCTTCCGCCTTCACCTTGAACATCTAGTAGCTTTTGGCACAGATACTGCAGCTTCTAGAACCGGGTTTCAGCCTGCTGGCACAGACCCTCTATCCTCTAGGACTGGCTCCGGGGCTTTCCAGAACAGACCCTTCGGCCTTCCATCACAAGCTCACGGGCCCGCTGATACGGGCTCTCACGGGACACCGCCCTGGGCTCCAGGCCTTTGGTTGGATTCTCTGGATCTCTAGCATGTGGACAGATCTCTTGCTCTCTTCTACGTTTGACTCTGCGGGCAGATATTGTAAGATAATCTTGTAAATTTCTGTGTTCTGCATTGTATCTGACTCAGAGCATGTGCAGTCTTTTGAGGAGCCTGCCCCAGCCCTGCAAGCTCTTACAACCACTGGCTACAACAATATTATATAGCAAACAAGAAAATTATTTGTATAATCAAAAATTTATTAGGTAACTTTTGGAAACCTCGTTTCTTTCATCCAGTTTTACTTTATTTTGTTTCAGTTGACACAAAAGTATCTAATTTATATTGTACAGACTCACTTGTTGTCCGTTAGTTTGAGTTTTGAAGTTGACAATTGAGCAATTATTAGATAGGACTTGCATATCACATATTTTACTCTAGACTAGCAGGAATTAATGAATAAATACATAAATAATGCACCTAAGTATATAAATTAGTGAATTCCATGACATAATCACTATACTGTTCTGTTAATAATATAGAAACTGTAGGGGATTGGTCTAAAATCTGGAAAAGGCAAGATATATCAAAGGATGAATATGTCATGTTTTGATGGAAGAAGCATATTAGCATCTTCTAAACCAAGAAAATGTTACAGTTCTAGGGTGTACTAAAAGACACCAGGAATAACAATTGGTAAAAACTGATATCTAAGTTGTTTGGTTTTATTATGGAAGACAAATTAGAATCTCAGATGGAGCTGAGCTAATGATTTTATCTGGCTTTAAAAAAAAATAATTTCATGGGGGTCTGTATTGCTTCCTATGTTCCTCTGGAGTCCTAGAAAAAATAGTCTTTATAGTTCACTGTGCAGGCCTATGATTCATCTATTTACTATCAGAAGGGCCTAAAATAAACAGTAAGATAAATAATAGAGAGGTACGACAGAGAATATGACACCTATTGCAATAGATTGAGACTGGTGCACGAGACATGCTGAAAAACTTGAGGGGAGAAAGAGTACAGAGGGGAAAAAATGTCTGTGGGAGTAAATTTTGCAATCTAATGTCTAGAAATAACACACAAAAAAACTGATATATGAGGATAAGGGAATGAAATGAAGACAAGTACAAACTTGGGAATATCTTATCACAATCATCCAAAGATCTTGGAGGAAAGTTTTCTTAATCCATAGTCAAGTCAAGCTGTCTTAATCCAGAAATTCTCTGTGGCTGTCCTTCCATTACAAATGTGTTGTTTTTAGAGGTGATTTAGTAAGTTTCAGGGTTAATTCTTCAGTATGAATAGATATCAGAGTTCTAAATTTTTTAGCACATTTAGCCAGGGAAGTATAAATCTCTGGGTATGATCTCTGGGATATATGAGCAAGGAAAACTGTTGACAGTAACTGAAATTCTTCTTTGCAATATAGCCTAAGGCTAGATTTTGGATCTTTTACTTTATTTATTTATTATTTATTTATTTGTTTATTTATTTATTTTTGGTACTGGGGATCTAACTCGGGGCCTTGTACTTGCTAGGCAAGCACTCTACCACTTGACCTAAATCCCCAACCCTTGAATGTTTTTTTATTTAATTAGATAGCATTTAAAATTATGTCTGGCTGATCACTTATGGAAATGTTTCAGTGATGTGTACATGTATGCATATGATAAATTTGGTTATGAACTATCCAACTATAAAGGTGACAATGAAGGAGTCAACCTAAATTTCACAAGACATCTAAAAACATTGTATGACCAGTGTATAGATATACCACCATGGGAGCTAATGGCAGAATTTTAGGTCAAGATTAATTCCTATAATGAATAGGAGCAGTTTTGAATTTAAAACATGCTTGTTTACTTAAACTTTGAAAGGCTTGCAATAACAGGATATTGAAATTTATCTTTTAATGAGAAAAGTTTATCGCATTTCACTATTATTAAATTTGTCATAAGTTTCTCTCACACCAGAGTGACTTTCCCAGTAGGAAAAGCAAAATTGAAAATCCATTTTGCAATTTTCAGATAAGGGAACACACCAGTCTAAACAAAAATTTGCATACTAGCACTAAAACATATTGATAGTGCTCATTTGCATAACTGATTGAAATCCATTTTGTAAATTCAAGTGGTCTCTAGATGATTGTTATGAATCTTTCTCTACTTTGTAGTTTTCCTCTGTTATTAAATTTAACTAAAGTTTGGCTCATCTATTGGTTTTCTATGGTAAAATGTTCCCAGCAGAAGAATTTTAAGTTTAGATTAATTTGTCCTTCATTCATGTTATGCAAGGTCTGATAAACTTGAATTCAAAGATTTTAAGCAGTTATTACAGTCATTCTAAAGTTCACAGAGGTTGATAAAACACTTCTGATTAAGTAAATAGCTTATCCTTAGAAGCAGAAGGCTTTATGTTTTTCTTTTTCTTTTTCTTTTACTTTTATTAGTATATGTTTGCAACACATAATGATGATTGCATTCACTCTATTGAAGTGATATACATACATAATGCATTATTTTAGAATGATTTTTTTAAAATTTTTATTTCTTACCAAGAGCATGTATTTGTACATTTTATACATAATGATCATAATCAACATGGATATTTTGTACCTGTACGTGTTGTGTCTTGGTTTTCCCCCCTCTTCCCTCCCCTCCCTTCCATTCACCCACCCCTCTCTATTTGCAATAAGTTTCTTTACATTTTTCCATTTTTTTCCTTTTCATCTTACTTTCCTTTTAACCTTCCTTCTTTATCCCCCTTTTCCCTATCTAGTTCTCCTCTCTTTTGAATACTATCTTTTATATATATATAATATCTATTATACCACTTTTTCCTTATTTACACTTATGGTTTCTCATATCAGAGAAATAATTCGATGTGTACTGATCGAGATATGCAGATCAAAACAACACTAAGATACCACCTCACTCCAGAAAGAATGGCTATTATCAGGAACTCAAACAATAACTAGTGCTGGCGGGGCTGTGGGGAAAAAGGAACCCCCCTCCGCTGTTGGTGGGAATGTAGACTGGTCCAACCACTGTGGAAATCAGTATGGAGATTCCTCAGAAAACTACAACTAGAGGTTCCATTTGACCCAACTATTCCTCTGCTTGGTATCTTCCCAGAAGTATTAAAATCATCACACCATAGTGATATATGCACAACCATGTTCATAGCAACACAATTTGTAATAGCTAAGTCTCGAAAGCAACCCAAATGCCCAACAGCTAATGAATGGCTAAAGAAGATGTGTTTTTTTCTATACAATGGAGTACTACACCGCCATAAAGAAAGATAAACTAGAGCTATTTGTATGTAAATGGATGTTCCTTGAGAACATAATGCAGTTCAATTCTTTTTTTTCCCCTCTCATTTTAACTCCCTTTTATTTTTCCATATTAGATTTATTTGTCTTATAACGTTAATCATCATGTATGCAGATTGCAAACCAGGTTTTATTTGGTTAAGCCCTCTGATTGAGTGATTGCCTTTAATAGATCATGGGCCAGTCCTGGTAGTATATACCTGTGACCTCAGCTATTGGAGAGCCCGAAGCAAGGAGAATTACAAGTCAAGGTTAACCTGGCAAATCTCAAAATAAAAATAAATAAGCCAAAGGGATGGAGATGTTGAAGATGTTCCTGTATGGTACAATGCTCCTGGGTTCAATCTCAATATTGGGAAAAAAACAACAACAACAACAACAACAACAACAAAAAAAACCCTACAAAACAAAAACAGAACATCTCAATATTGGTAATGGTAAAATCTATAGGGGCTTACTGGCCTGCATGGGAGACATCTAAGAAATTGCCTCTACTTGTTTGCTATGGTTTAATTTCAAGACACCATATATAGAATGACAAAATTTTGGTTTATAAATAATTTTCATGTGTACCACTCCTAAAATTTGAACATGTGTATAATTTAAATGTCTTTAAGAATCAAATTCCCCTTTCAGTAGATCTAGAGTAGCACCCAGAAATATGATTGTGAACAAACATTGAAATGACTCTAAATTGAAATTTATAATACTGAGTATTCTGGGTGGCCAGATGTTTAGAGTGAATGAATTGCATATTATTTTCATTCACTGAAGATTATTAAATGGCATTCAATTAAAGAACGTTTTTATATTTTTAAATAATTTCCAAATTTGTTCAGCTGAAATAAGGAAAGAAAAGTTAAATGCCTGGGTTCTAAAGCTAGATCTCTATGTGAGAACTATCTCTAACAGTTACTAGATGGCTGATATTTTATAGACTAATCAATCAACTTGCCTAAAAACAGTTGGTAACCTGAAATACACCAAATTTTATCAGTTGGGAGAAAAATTAACACAGATATTATAACTCAGCATCCAGCTTATAGTAAATACTCAATAAATCTTATTTTTATGTTAAGCACATACAACAATTACTACTCAGTACTTGTTATTGTTCTAATTTTTCCTCAGTTAACTAGACTGACAATTCTTTGTTTTGGAGAATTTCAAATCTAATAAAATAAATAAATTTTGTTTTAATCTCAATCTTCAAATATGATCTATTTTATCACTTAATTATACATTAAGTACTTTTGTATTTATTTATTTATTTATTAACCTACTTACATAAAAAAAATTCACTTTCACTGGTGGTCAATATTTGCTGTGTTTGAGAATCAAACCTTCATAAATAACTACTGATAACCACATAAATATGATTCTTGAAAGTTTCCAAAGCAGAAATGAATTGAGGAGTCAGACATCACCGAGAAATGTGACTTGACCATTGGTACCTTCTTTTTTTTTTTTTTTTTTTTTTTTTCCCACTATGAGCTATTCATCATTGAAGAACTAGCATCTGAGAGGCCATGACACTAAATAAAACGTTTGGCATTCATAAGAGGTAGGAGACAAAAACTGGTCATCAGGCCTGGCAAATTTGAGAGATTCTTATAAATATCAAAGGGTTCATTTGTGATATCTGTACAACTAAATTTTATACAAACTAAAAATGAAATGGAGATAGTTCAGCACTCACATGTTTTAAAATATACCTCCACACCAACACAGGTTTTCTTTTGATCTAAGCTATCGTACCTACCATAATTTCTTTCAGCAAATTATCCAAGTAAGAAGAGATACCACATGGAGCTTCAAATTATATCTAGAAATAGTAATACGAATTATTTTGCACTAATTTAAAATAAGCTTAGAAAAGGGAAATGTAAAAATAATATTATATTATAGGTGTCTGAATATTAGATGTATAAGACAAATATTTTTAAATAACTGTGATTAATGTCAATAAATTTAAATGATAAACTGAAAAATTTTAACAGAGCTCTAGAGTTTAAAAGAGAAGCAGATGCTATTACAGAAGTAAAAAATGAATTTACTGAAAATAAATACTGAGAGAATGAGTTTAAATGTGATTATGTACTGCTCACAACAAAATTAATAAGCCAAAACAAATTTAGAAAAATATAAATATATTGAATTTCACCAAATAATCTCAAAATGTGTAAAGATTTATCCATTTAAAATAAAAATCTGTAAAATAATAAAAATCTTATTTGCCATATTTAATTAATTGTCTAGTGAATGAAAAATGATTCAAATGAATGCAGGGATTAAGAAATTATAATAAATTTAAGCTGTCTTAAGTGACTGTAGGTACATGTACTCCATATTCCAAAACAACTAAATTCCCTTTCAAAAAAATTCCAGGTCATGTGGCAAGTTTCAATAAATTTCAAAAAATTACTAAAACAGAAAGTAGGTGTTCTGACCAAAATGAAATTAATCTAAAATTCATATTTCAAAAGATAACTAAAAAGTAAATCTCTGCCTTTTTGGTAATTAAAACATCTATATCTAAAACCTCAGTGGTAATAGAATAAATTAATAGTAGCAACATTTTAAGTATGTGCTACCCTATCATGCACCAGGACATGTGTATTGTAGCTAAAACTGCATGAAAAATGTGTGAAATGTGCATGTTTGTATTCAAAGGTGTGAGAATGCACACATAAACATACGCGCACACACACAGATAATGGAGAAACCTGAAGTTAATCATCAAGAAATCTTCTCTAAAATTAGAAAAGTAATGGCAAATTAAGTGTAGTTAAAAGTAGAAATAAAATATGTTCAAGTATACAAATTAATGAGAATTAAATATGAAGTAAAGAAAATCACCAGCACAAATTGCTTCTCGCACTAGAGTGACAAAATCAATAGTAATCAAGACAGACTGACTCAGGAAAAAGTAGAGAAGTCACAATTTTACAAATTTGGGAATGAAAAGCAAGATATCACTGTAAACGTCAAGGACTTTACAGATAATAATATGAATATTAGGAAACATTTTATTTCACAAAATATTCCATGTTTAGATAAAAATGAAATATACCGAACATACCGTGAAATACTATTGCAAATATTCTAAATAAAATATTAACGAAACCAGTCTGTGATATATATTGTATTCAACCAAGCTAGAGCAGTTGGTTTAATAGTTGAAGATATCTGACTTTTTTTTTTAATTTAGGATTATTTCAGTGAATTCAAAAACAAATCATGAAATTCAACAATGATGAACAGTTAAAAATTATGAAAATAACATTTTATGCATCTCGTACAGTATTGCAAGAATTCCTGTAGCAAATATCATAATTAATGTGAAGCATCTACTGAGACTGGAAATGATGCAAAAATTGCAATTTTCATCACTGTCCACATCTGTTAAGCCAAAAGTCCTCACTACTGCAAATTATAACACTAATATTACCTATCATGAAAATAAAATGAGTTATCTTCTTAATTATAGATGACTTAATTGTGACTTTTGAAAGTACAAATAATTTCTAAGATATAATTTTGAGCCATTAATTCTTTAATCATATTTGTAAAAATTTTTTATGAAGCTGTAGTCCATTGCATATTGACACAAAGGTAAAAATGTGAAACAATGAAACACAGTAAAAGTTCAGAATCAGACCCATATATAGAGACACTGGAATTATGATGAAGATGGCAAACAGAATATGGAAACATTATACTTTTTAATAAGTTGTGTTATTTCAATTGTTTTTGTGAGATTAAATAAATCCTTAGGTCTCTGCTTCTCATATTACATGTGAGTGTCAATTCTATTTCAATTATGGATCTCAAAATACAAGTGAATTATAAAGTTTCTATAAGATAACATAAGAGTACCCTTGAAGGAGGAAATTATTTCTTACTCAGAATATACAGAGCACTAACTCTAGAAGAAAAGTGTGACAAATCGAGTTACATGAAATTTAAGCTCAATCTTTCATGAGGTTAAAATAAACCTACATATTTTTATAAGTAGTTCTAATTAATTTCTATAAATAAAAGACTATCCAAAATATGCAAATAATAAGTAAAACATATTCATAATATTTAAAACAAAACAAAAAAGGCAATGCAAGAACCTTTCCCAAGTGATATCCAAATCCCTAGGAAACATAAGAAATGCTATTTACTTTGATTAGTCATTAAGAGAAATGGAAATTGAAACCACAAGTACATTCTATTGTATATGACCTCTACTGACTGCTACCAGAAAGGGACTAAAATAATTGGCTCATCAACAACCTCATGCATTTCTCCAGACTATCCGTGACAGGACTGTGGCCCTCGCTGCTGTACTTACAAACTCCAAACCTTTATCAGCTACCAGGGCCTCCTGTTACTCTACCTGGTGTTGTTCATGTTGCAACTTGACCACATCCTCTCAAATAATATCCATTTCTCAACTTTGCCTCACAATAGGATCTGTTTTCAAGCTCGGGATACCTCGGATTGATTGATCTCCTGAGAGTCAGGAGGTGTAGACATACCACAGTAATGACAGCAATAAGACTCAGTGAAAACTATGTGCCCTGCTGGGGATATGACTTACTTGCCAGGAAGGGAGAATGTACATGGCCAGTTCAATCCTTAATGCGCACACACACACACACACACACACACACACACACACACAGAGTGGTCGGACACTGTGTTATTTGGCAGCATGGTGCAAATCTGGCCTGAGGATTTTCAGCCCTGGCATCCTGGCTCAGGACATCCCAGAAAACAAGATCAACTCAGCACAGATACAATCTTCATAATCTTAAAGCAAAACATGTCCTGACAGGAATAGTTTAGATTCTCTTTATACAAGAGGCACATGTTCACTGATGCAGAATGAAAGAGATATGAACAATTGAAAGGAATCCTGCTATTCCAGGAGCAGTCTGCAGATTGCGACACGGTCAGTCACTGACCTCCTGACTATCTGTCTGTGCTGCTTGCCAGCTCCCGATATCCATGTGGGCTCTGCAAAAATAAACTGCTTGAGCACCAGGTGGTTTATAAGACTCATCTTTAACTGGGAAAAGTGATTAACTAGAGTCAACTGAAACCTCTGAACACAACAGGTGGGGAAAAATGTTTTCATAACAACACTGAGAGAAAATGAAAAATAATAATACTAATAAAACTAATACTTAGTTTGCCAGAACCAAGTAAACTAAGGCCATAGACATTAGAACTCATTACAGAAAGACCATTTTAGCTGAAAGACTTAATCATTGAAAATACTGATAAATTACATAAAACATTTTTAAAGTCTTATTCATACAATCATTTAATATGTAGAAAAATACTGTCCTGTATTAGACAAATCATTCCAATCAACATTGGAAATAAGTCACTTAAGACACAGACTCCTAAAATTGGACATGGAAACTGGGGCTGGGAAGAATAACAGAGATTAGTTAATTTTATTGATAATTAATGTTTTGAAAGTTCATTAGTTAGGCAAAAAATCCATTTAAAACTACTGTGTAATTGATTCAATTAATACCTGTATTTTAATACACTTGTAATACTAGCAACAATATGTACATATTGGATAGTTTGTAGGAGCTATATATAATTTGAGTATTGAAATTAAAAGTATTCATTTATAACAACTCTTCTGATCTTGTCCCTTTTCTCTGTTCCTATTTTCCTCTCATCCAAGAATATCACACCATCCATTTATACAACCAGCTGTTGTGCTGTGCAGTGAAATATTTGAGGGATAGCTGCATGCCAGATGGAAACCACAGGTAACAGTGCCAAACAATGTATAAAAAAAGACATAATTTACCTTCATATCCCAGTAGAGTCTACTAATATTTTTATGAACTCAGAGTTAGAAAAAAATCAGTGCATTGTTTTTGGAACTTTGTTAATGAAAAAAATAAAAATAAAAATACCAAGGGAATGTTAGTTAACCCGAAAGGGAAGTGGCAGAGGCTGAAATAAAGCTTGATACAGGCAGAGAATGTGAGCAATGATTGCTTCGTGTAAGTTACTAATACGAGAAAAATTCCATATTAGTATGAAAAGTGATGATAAAAATACACTGTGAAATTAAGTGCTATGAAGAATTTAATGCTATTTTGGCACGACCACTTGTTTCCTAGAACCGTAGAATCTTGTAACTGTTTCCTTTACCTTTTGAGATTTCTCAGGAGGCAATGGAAGCAACAGGATACCAAGACCCATATTTAAGAAATGAGAGACAACAGACAGATAAGCGTTAGGGAGTAATGCCATAGGTAATGAGCATACTTTTGGGACGAAAGCAGATAATGATTTCTGGAAATGTGGCTACCCAATGATGGATGACTCTAACCAGAATTAGCCCCTGTTTTTTGGAGATTTTAATGGAATCTTTAAAGTACTTACATTTGTACTGGGAGAGGTTGTTGTCTTGTTTTTTTTTTTATCACTTTCAAAGAATTTTTCCCATCTAAGCAAAAAATATAAAGAAAATCTAATTGCCTGTTAATTTAATGAAATGATGTGATTCCTTAAAATATTGGTGAATAGTATTGGTGTCTGCCATCTTACTATAGACATTCCTGTTCTCAAAGTAAACCCAAATATGTGCATTTTAGGTCTTTGACATGGATTCTAAAACTTACAATTACCCTAAAAGATTTGGGTATCCATGTGAGTTATATAACTCTAGAAGTAGTCAGCAAAGCATTCTGGGCTTCCTTGCATTAAGTTCTAGTTACCACAATGTATAAAGTAACAGTAGAACTAAAACACAGACACTGAAGAGACTGGAAAAGTAGAGAGTCAAGCAACTTGCCACTTAGCGTTTGATTGGTTCCTCACACCAAAATCATGTATATATTCTAGGAGGATGTTCCCTCATCCTACTTATTGCCTAAAAGAAATATAGAAAAGTCATTTATATTTTTTCCAGGGTCCTTAGGTTTTCTCTTTCTGCATAATATAACTGATTAAATCTGAGTTTAGAATGACCGTGTTATACTAATATCTGTTAAAATTCTATCCCAAGTCTAAATACAATGTTAAATTAATGAAAACAATGTAATTTATGACATGTGAGAATTGTTCAGAATTTTTAGAATTGCCAAAAGATATACATAAATGTCAAATTAAAAGAGCAGAATGACTTCTAGAAGACACAAAGAGTTGCATCCTCCAAAATTATGATTTCAGAATATTGGAAGAAGTTAGCTTTCCATATGCGAAGAATGATAAAGGCAAGCTTCTGCATTCAGTTTCATTAGTATTATAAGTATTTTATAGTTTTACAGCAAATGAATGTTTCTAGCTGTTTCCTTAGTCTCATTGCAAAATCATAATGTTATAATAAAATTTTCATAATCATTAGTTTATGTAAATAAGCACCTGAAATTTAAAAAAGTATAGAATATTTAGTTATAAATTTCAAGCTTAATTATCAAGCTTTAAGTGATTACATAAAAAGAGACAACTATTTAATGTATATATATATGTTTATTGACCTATGGTAATCATTTTACTATAGATATTAATATCAAATATCATGTTATATACCGTATGTGCAGTAAAAATATGAGCAAAAATGGCTTAAATTTCTGTGTTTGCTGTATATAAATACAGTATTGAGTATATAGAATATTGACTCTATCGTATTATGATTTTATTTTAGGGTTTTGCTTTATTTTAGTGCTTTATTTTAGTGGTTACTGTTATATTTTGTGTCATGCACATTTGCTAAAATATTAGAGCCCCGATTGCACTTGCAATAACATCAAGATTCACCAAATGGCATTGGGTAAAATTAAAAGACTCCTGCACAGCAAACCAACAGAAAGAAGAGACAACATACAAAATGGGAAAATATTTTGCCACTCACTCCTCTGATATCCAGAATATAAAAAAAAAAAAAAAAAAACTGAAAAAATAGACTCCCCAAAATAAAACAACCCAGTGAAATAATGAGTAACTGAAATGAATAGACATTCTCGGAAGTAGACGTACAGATGGCCTATAAACACATGAAAAAGTGTTCAGCATCTCTGGCCATTAAAAAAATGCAAATTGAAACCGCACCGTGATTCTACCTTACTGAAGAAAAAAATGGCTGTCATCAAAAAATCAAGTCAGAGCCTGTGTTGCCAAAGTTGCAGGGCAAAAGGAACACTTCCACTTTGTTGATGGGAATATAAACTAGTACAACCACTATGGAAATCTTTATGGGGATTGCTCAAGGAGTTAAACGTAGGAATTACATTGGACCTAAATATTCCACGTAAGGTATCTTCCCAGAGAGTTAAAAGACACCAGTGGTACATGCATACCCCTGTTAATGGCAGCAGGACTCATGACAGCTAAATCTTGGAAGCTGTCTATATGTCCATCAGCAGATGAACAGCTAAAGAAAATGTGATATTTCTACACAGTGGAGTACTCCACTGCCATAAAGAACGATAAATTTTAGTCATTTGTAAGAGATCGGATGTATCTTGAGACAATAGTATTAAGGAAATGACATCAAGGCTCAATGACATTTGACTATTCGAAAATAAAGGTAAATATTTAATATTATATTCCACTGTATCAGAAAACAAAATTATGAGTTGCCTAGGTCAGTAGCTACTTTTCTGTTCACAGTATACAATTATAGATGAACAATTTTTATGAGTTAAATCTGCCCCGGCGGAACGAAAAAATGCCAGCTATAGAGAAAACAAGAGTTTAATGTTTATATGTCATAAACACGTAGTACAATGATAAATGAGTGTGTTTCCAAATGCATTATTGCTAAACAACTGGATGCAAAAGTATTGGTTAGAATATTGTATACCCATGCAAAGAATGATGATTTAAAATATTAATATTTAAAACTCTAAACTGGTACATTTTAAATTAATAGCAATGTAAATGTTAAGTCCAAAACTCCAACTATTCACCTCCTTATTTAGAAGTAAAGAAATATCATATTTTTCAAATTATATGAACATATAAGAAGTGTTTATCCAAAACCCAAATGAAAACATCTTCCAAGGAAATATGTATATGCAGAATTAAGATTTATTCCTGAAGGTATTAGCTCAATTATTTGTAACAATTCAAATTGTGCTATAATTGTGTTCTCTTCATGTGTATTAAAATTGTGTTTTAGCCCTCCAACAGAAAACTGCTGTTTCTACTTCATCTCTGAAAAAGCAAAGGAGAAACATATTTCTAAAAAAAAGTTTAAAAATCGTAACTAATTGTAATTTGATATTTCAATGAACCCAAGAGAATTCCATACGCATGACATTATACATCTCAGATTTATTTGAACATCCAGAAAACAGGAATCAAGGATATTCATAAGATAATTTTTTACTACAAAATTGCTTCAAAGCCAATATTAAAAAATAATATTGGCTAACCCACATACAATATAAATAAAAGTTATCCTAAATTTATAAAATAAATTAATAAAGACAGTGGTTCTGTGCTCTGCTCTTTTGTTTTTTGAAGACATCATCATTGACTTACTTTAGCCATAACCTCATTTATTTACTATACATTCATTCTTTTTCAGGAAGTTCAACATTCTCTTCCCTTTCCTTCTTAGATACACAACATGTCCAAATTGAAATGTACTTTTCTGGAAGTCATTGTTATACTCTGTATTTTAACTTTTATACAAATTCATTTTTGTGAAAAAATGTGATAAAATTAAATTTTCAGTGTTTTAACTTAATAAAGTTTATTCATATAAATTTCTACCAATATAAATAGGCAGACAGAAGTTAAATATACATCAAATCATGAATTGTGAAAAACATTTAATACTATAAAGCAGTTTTGATATTTTGTTGAATGTGTTATTCATTCATTCATTCCTTGCTTTCATATTCTTACACTTATGATTCATTTTAATCCCTATAAAATACTGAATACGTGCATATTGAATATAGAGATGAGGGAAGAAACAGTCTCACACCTAAACTACAAAAATGTTTTTTTTCCTGCTGGATGTAGTGGTGCACACCTGGAATCTCAGCTACGCGAGAGTCTAAGGTGAGAGATTTGCTTGAAGATCTTGGGTAACATAGTGAGATGCTGCTTAAAAGAAACAAACAGTTGTCATTTTCTCTCTCTTTAAGTTTCCTCTCTCGATTATTCCACTCTTCCAATAATCATATAAAGATAGAACAAAAATAGAAAACCTTCATCGTGCCTTATAATTCTACTCATTGGTACTTTTTTACGGCCCTCACTGCTGCAGTCATATATTAATGATGTTAAGCAAAAGCACAGAAAAAAATATTAGGATGACGATAACTTCCAGTTCCTTAGGCACATCCTATAGGTGCTGTGTTCATTCTCTTACTTCATAGAAACAGAATATTGGAGTTGAACATGAAATTGTTTTATTTGGTCAATTGAATTTTATGATCTATAAACATGAAAATTTATCAAGAACGGGTAATTGAAAGCCTTAGTGATATATCACTATATATGACATTTTAAAAATATTAAATGTGAATAATTTTATACAAATGCTTAATGTTGTGTTGTACATATTAATGATGAATGTATTGAGTTAAATATTACTTAATATGTCTAATGGCTCTACTGAGTACTGAAAAATATATAGTGTCACAAACAAAAGGAAAAGTTTATTTCTGATTCATGCAAAACACTCAGCATGCGGATGTATTGCTTAGAGTTTAGCTTGTAAGCAGTCACTCAGATCCAGATGAGAGGATTCCAACACTGCATGAAGGCATGATTTCTTTGGGTATGCTGTGCAGAGGAGAGCATGATGTAGTTTTTCACCTCGCACTATCAATCCAAGTATATCCTGAACTACAGTTGACTGCACACTCTTTAATGTCCTTGATGAGCTTCCAGTATCCAGTGCCTCTATTGATCATTGGCATCCTTCATCTTCTCTTGACTGAATTCAAAGCATGATATTTTATGAAATTTGTCCATAGTCCTAACATTTAATTCAGTTTTCTTTAGTTATTTCTCTCAGGATCGTGCCTTGCTATACATTTATGTAATACAAACATATGTAATATGCGTATACACTTATAAAATATACATGTGTTTGGTGAAAATCTGAAACAAACTGTGTTTACTTAGGATATCCAAAACTAAAACAAAATGATCACACAGGCATTTTATCAATTAATTCATCTAAAACTTCATGGAACAAGTTGTAGAATGATAACGAATGATTATCTCAATAAGTAAAAATGCCACTTATATGGTTTAGCTTTCAAATTCCAGTCATTATAACATTATTACATTTGAGGACCTAGCTTTTATCCCAAATCATATAATTCTTATAATAACACAGGAGATAAGAAGGCAAAAGTCAGTTGAACAAAAATGGGATATTTGACAATCAAAGGCACAATTAAAACAGAGAACAAGGAGCAGGATTAAAGCCATGACTTATTCTCTTGGTGAGGAAGCAAGTGGGAGTTGCCAGAACTTCTGTCCTGTGGAGTAACTATGAGAAACAAAAAAAGGAAAAAAGAGACTTACATTTAAAACTTAATAATGCCTGGAGTTAGGTTTCTGGCTAGAGGCTAGAGGTCAAGTGTGTAGTTCATGTTATTCCCTCAGCTTCAAATATAAGGTGTTCGACAGCAAACACCAACCTTTGCCCTTAATTTAAGCTTTTATGAACCTGTGGTCAGGACTTGTAGACAGAGAAAATCGCAAGCTCTTAATGAGAGTCAAACCACTTGCTGATTTAAATCATAGACTTTTTTACTTCCCACTCAAAGAGCATGAAACTTCAGGCTAAACCAAGATTTAAAAAAAACATTTCATGGACAAAAAGACACAGGGAAAAGCTGACAAGAAAAAAAAAAAAAAAAAAGAAAAGAAAAGAAAAAAAGATGGGACAAAGTGAAGGTATAGAGACAGAGAGACAACTAATAACAGAAAAATGATCAAAATGATCAAAACACAAAACACAATTCCTTATGTATTAATCCAACATTTCAGAATACATAAAGACAATCTACATAAAATAAAGACAGGCAAGGGGTTTGGGAGTGTAACTCAGTGGTAGAGTGCTTGCCTAGCATGCAAGAGGCCTGGGTTTGATCCCCAGGGCCAAAGGAAGGAAAAAAAAAACAAAATAGGAATGAGAAAGCCATATGTGTGGGTATAGGTAGACAGGTAAGTAGTTAGATTGGTAAGTAGATAGATAGGTTAAATTTGTCTCTCAGATGAGAGATTAGCATGAAATACACACTTCAAAGTACTTTTTGCTTCTTCAGAGAGATACAGTAATCACAGAAATAGAAATTAACTCATGCTGAAAAGGCAGAAACAGTTTTTTTAAACAAATTAGTTTACAATCAACAAAAACAATGTCCCAAATGGAAATAACTTGATACTGAGAAATTAAATGTAAGACAAAAGTTAGAAGTTAAATATGTAAAAGCTACATTAAAAATATGAATGCTAGATTAAGAGTTTTCTTTAAATACATAATACATGTTTCAAAATAAAGGACCGTGGAAATTTTATAAGCTCTCATAGTAAAATTAATTTCAATGCTAAGCAAGGTAAATTAATTCTAATCTATATACAAGAAGACAACTCGAGAATAAGGATAATGTGTTAAAGGCCAGCATAATACAACACAGAATATATACAAAAGATGGGTTGTAGTACTGAGAACACAGTCTTTAAATAAAAAAAAATCAACTGATGAATAAATAAATATGATAAATATGTCATTTATGTATATATACATATGTGTGTGTGTGTAATGTATATTCAATTACAAAAATGGAATAAATTCCATTTTGTACAACATGGATACAACTGTAGATCGCTATGTTAAGAGATGTAATGCAGGTACAGAATAATGAGTAACACATTATTTCACTCTTACACAGAATATAAAAAGTTGATCTCATTGAAATCGAGAGTAGAGTGTTGGGTACCAGATGCTGAGGGAATAGGGGGTCAGGGATGGAAATAGGTTGTTTGGTTTGTACTAAATTTCCATTAGAAGTTCTGGTGTGCTATTGCACCGGACGGTGATTATAAATAATGACACCGTATTATACATATCGAAAGCTGTAAGAATGAAGATTGAATGTTTTTATCATGAAATAACAAATAGTTGAGGAGATAAGTATGTTCAATCTGATATGTATGCAACATTTACATGTGTTGAAGGAACAAATAATACTCTATAAATATAAACTTATTATGTTTTTGTGAACTATATAAAAATAAATTTGAATACAACAATCAAAACTGCATCCCAAAATACGATTAAAATTAGCATTAATATGATGAAAAAATAATGTTTGATTCAAAATTGAGTTAAATTAGCTGTCGTTATTAAGGGCATAGCAAAGAGCTTTGGGGAGCTAGATAACACACCAAAAGAAGTACCAAAAGATGTGCTTTCACAAAAAGAAGCAATGAAATGCAAAGAACAAATAAATAACTATATTAATAAATTGAAAACGAAAATAAATAAACAACAAGGAACACTAAGCTCAGATGTAGATGGATACATGCCAGTGAGTTTAACCAATGACTGCGTGATTGCAGCAATAGTAAACAAACAAACAAACAAACAAATAAATAATTAAAGCTAAATTCTATATCCTAGGAAAGATGAAACTAAGGTTTTAACAACTCTACAAATTTATAACCTAATATAGTTGCTCTTTGGAGGTTGATGTAAGAACAAGAAATTCAAACATCCCAAGGTTAGGATGGTCTGAGGAAGCCCAGGACGCGAGGAAGCCACATACAGTTGTTTCAGGGGACGACTCCAGGCTCCAGTCACCCCTTCTAAAGGACCACAGTGTGAACTGGAGTCAAACTAACTCGGCCCTGCAACTCAACTCATTCATTAGCTAAGTCAAAGAAATGGTGTCTGTTGGCACCACTTGGAGTGCAAAGATTATTCGACAGTGTCCTCCTCGAATCCATTACCTGCAAAACCTTACGATACATTGATTTTATGTTGTTTAACTTTATGGACTATTTTGTCACAAGGCAATAGATAGCTGGGACAAGACCACTGTTTTTCACAAATTCAAAAATCAGTTGATAAGAGAAAATTATCGTAGTCTGCCACCTTGAAGGGCTGAAGTCAGACAAATATTTTGTTTGGTTGTAACGACATATACGATAACCTAAGAAATCAATAAAATCCTCCATTAGTATATGATTGCACTGAACAAATTGATCTGTGGGATAAATTCCACATAATAGATTTGTATTTAATGCAGCAATTTAAAAAATGAATTTAATATTGTCTTTTGTAGGAGGAAAATGCTTTAAACCACCAATATCAGTACTTATGTTCACTATTTAAGATTTTTGAAGTTGGAGTATCCAGGGAATCCTTCTTATAATACTCCTTTAAATATCATGGAGGGAAAAATTAATGAATAAATAAGTAAACAGAATTCAGAGTCAGCTTAAAAAGATTAAATTTGTTAATTATTCTAATCGTTCTAAGATAAACAGATGGCTTCTATTCGAGCAAAGCAAAGCAGTAATTATACACATCTGTATAATACCAATAAAATCCAATGTATCCAGAAGCTATTGGCTGCCATTTCAAATAGTCTCTAAGAATAACATTTGTATAGTCATTAGTCATTTTTTTATAAAAGCTATGTTGACAATCAAATAATTTTCATCACACAAAACACAACGGATGTGTCTTTAATTCATTCTCTCTAAAAGAAAAATACTATTGACTTAATAGAACGCCAAGTATTTTAAACATTGAATCCCTTTGTCATGTTTCTTCCTTTCTGTGCCATTAGATATTTGCTAGCATTTACAAAGAGAGTTTATATTTGCTCAGTTATTTAAAGAAACTTATTTTCCTATCGTCAGGGGTATGACAAATATTACACCTCAAAAATCATGCTAAAAATATTGATCACCAACTAAGACGACTACTGTGCTTTGAATTTTCAACTTTTCTCTTGAATTGTCATACACAAGCAGAAATGCCATCACGTAAAGTAGGGTGTTGCGATTCCCGGGGCGGGAACAGCGACTCGGCCATCTGGAGAGATACTTAAAAGTTTTTCATTGTACAATTGGGTTTCTTCAGTTCTGTATGGCAGTCAGTAGACACCCACATTTTCTGTCTAGAAGTGCAAATGAATGCTTTTATTTCTGGCAGCTCATCTAAAGCGCTGCACTCCAGATAGCCAGACTGAAATGTTTCTGGCAACAAAAATCATTTCATTAGCCCAGTTAGAATGACATGCATAAAATTCAGATTATGCCCTGCAAAATCAATTATCGTTACTAATGGTAATGAGGCCAATATGCTTTTCTGAACACAAAACAGTGACTAGTTTAGCCTAATAAGAGGATCAAATGAAAATGAACATTTGTGAATATTTGTGGGTACTGTGAACATCGTGGTAATAAAGGCACCTTTATCTTAATAAGCTGAAAGAAAATGAATGACTAAATCTGCTTCCTCGCTTCAACTAAATCTGTATTGATCACAGTGTGTTAATTGACATATAAAGAAATAACTTTGTATTGTACAAATAGGAAAGTTAAAGTTTTGCTTACGCTAGCAAAGGCAAGGACAATTGGTGAAAACTGTTTTATTTTTATGAAAAATATTAATTAGGCTAATATAATTTAAGAAGCATTTAATATCTATCCTATGAGTAGTCCATTTAAATTAATTTACAGGGGACTTGTTCATAGATACAGGAAAGAAAACAGAACTGTATATTCTCAAAAGAATTACAATTTTAAAGTCTAAGATATAGATAAATGTTAAATTTCAAAATGTTTTAAAAGGTACAAAACGGAATATTTGAAAAGTAAAATGATTGTCCTAATTAAATGGATAAATAAAAATTATGTGGAGAAAATGAGACCTTAAACAAGTTGTAGTATAGGAGTAGACTAACAGTATGATTTGGATTAGAGATCACTTGAAAAAATGGTATAACAGTAGTGGTAGGTGGAAAAGAGAATGTAGTGATAAATTTGACATTTGCGAATGGGAAATATTAACACAGCCTAAATGAGATTGAGAATACTGTACAATCACAGATATTCAAACAATTTGACATTTAGGGAGAAGGAAACTTTGAATGAAACATATAATTGCTAAAATTTGTAGGTCTTTAGCAAAATAATAATCTGATGACTGAAAGATGAAGAATATAGTGTTATGCAGATGTTGAAACTGTATATAGAGATGTGTGTGTACATGTATATGTATATTGTATATATGGATTGTAATAATATATATGTTGTGTGTAGACATGTGTATATATACACACACACAGAGAATAATATTTTATAATAATAAGGAATTCTTACATAAGTATGTCGTCTGAAATTTATAATAATGAAGTTTTTTTGTACTCAGTGTTTGGAACATCAGATATGATTTATGTGTGATAGTAACAATAGTACAGAATAATTGTGTTTCATTTATCTTTCATTTAAACACATTCCTTCAGACACAGTGAATAATACCAAATATATTTAAAGTAAACTAAAATGGCAAAACAAAGTTATCAATCACATTAAAATATATATTCCATTTAGAATATTTTTTTGAGGTAAATCTGCTTGGGGCAGAATAAAAGTTTTCATTGAAACTACACCTGTCAAATATCCATATAGAAGATACACATGAATAACACTATTTACTTAAAATGATCATTCTAGAAAGCAAGAACATACGTACAGAGGATTTTTTTCAACTTAAAAATCTTAACCATGACTATCCAATGTCTATGTTAAATACCTAAAAGTGTAAGTCAGAAAAGATTATAAATTAGTAAACTTGATTTCCTGTTTAAAATCTTCAATACCATCATCCATATTTAGAATGTGTAATCGAATTTTGCCATCAATTTGATTTCAGGTTGTTCAGTGAAGATAGTAGGATGCCATGTAATGAAGACTAGAGACAAAATTGATCTTCATATAGGTAATCTTTTCATAATGCAAATATGTGATAATCCAATAATCAGAAAAAAATATAAACTCATAATACAGCACATGTAATTTTGGAAAAGTACACATTGTGAGAAAATATCCCGTTATATTGATGGCATATCTGATTCCCTATTGTTATCACTATTTGATCCATCTCGTAGTGTATGTGTAGATGTACCAGTTTGAAAAACTGTACATAATGCTACAGTGGATATGCTTTTAAAAAAATCTTTCTCTTATGGAGATACATACACATGGATTAAGTGATATATTTTGAATTTTCTTCAAAATATTTAAGAACTAGAGAACTAGGATGGGATAGTGAAAGACTAGCCATTAAGACTACAATTGATGTAGATGGGTAATAGGTACATGAGGATTCACTACTAATTCTCTTAACTTTTATACATAACATTTTTAACAAGGAGAAGAAAGAAAAAAGATATATCATGATTTCTCATCTTGGATCCATGTTTTCCCTATGCTAAAATGCTAGAGGAAATGTCAAAGTTCCAAATATAAAATAATATCTTAGTAGTGTAGAATATTGTCGAATAAATGTTCTTAGAAGCATTCTTGTTACATCAACCCTAGTTATTCATACTGGGAAAAATTCTTTTAATTACTGACTGAACCAACATTTTTTTTTTAAATCGTCTAGAGCTAAAATTGGAATGAAAGCCGTTGTGCTAAGTATGAGAAAATCTGAGGCTGCCCTGAGGACAGCTGCTGATTTTGAATCTGAAAGCCGTAAATTTTATAATATGACCAGATTATAGGAAAGGAATTAAGTCTTATCGAAGTGGAAGAAGGAACCGAGGCTTCCACAAGAAGCCAGGTCCTTACGGTGTTATTCAACTTGTGAAATGGTAGCGTGTAAAAGGGAGAACAAAGGTTGTGGTGGAGAAGGGGAGTCTATGTACAAAACAATATATTCAGTTAATAATCTCAGCCTCAGTTCCAAGTGAGAAACACTTATTTCTTGGATTCTGGAAAATACAATTATGTTCCTCCACCACTGATTTATCCTATACATTTGAATTTATATTACATGCTCAATTCGAGGTACCCTAAGAGGAAATATAAAGTGATGCCTGATTAGTGAATTCTGTATTTTTGTCAGAAACAAGTACAAATGCTTCCTAGAAAAAATTGCTTTATGTTGAGGCATCCAAATGAGAGCCCAGTGAACTCATAATGGAAATTATTGAATACTTGAAATAACCATGTTGATTATGATCATTATGTATACAGTGTGCCAATACATGTTCTTGCTAAAAATAATTAAAAAATTAAAAAAAAATTATTTGAAAATGTACTATGTAACTTCTAGAAATTATGTGTACATGTATTTCCATTCACTGTGAATCCAACTCTTTGTAATCTATCCACCTACCTATGTACCAACCAATTGAGAGGCATTAGGGCAGAGGAAGGAGAGAGAAGGGGGAAAGTCTGGGCTACTCAAGAGATTGATTTAATACAATTTATACAGAACCAAAGAGAAACTTAACAAAGAGGCATGACTAATTTTAAAAAAAAGACTGCAATAAAGAGTAGAAGTGAGGAAAAATATGAACGAAGCATAAAGAAGCATAGATGACAAAATTGAGAACATTCAACACAGGTCTAATTTGAATGTCAAGAGGCTAGATGGAAGAAATACATCAGTGTAAGTCAATGAGAAAGTTACCGTGATTTCCCTCCAACTAATAAAAATCATTAGCCTTCAGACGCAAAAGCACCCCAAAACCTAGGGAGTTTTTTTAAAGAGGAATCCACAACAAAGTACATCTGAAAACTGCCTAAACTCTATTCATATGAATAAATATATCTTTAAAATAGTCTGTGAAATTTTCTGTATTTTCTGTGAAAGAGCAGAACTTGGGGAACATAAGAATTCAAAGCATTAAGAGAAAATAATGAACTATAATCCACAAATTGTCAGCAGAAAATAAATATGAAATGAAAAATCTACACTGAGGTTAAAAAAGAAAATATCCAGGCATGAAGGTGAAAGAATCTTTTTCAGAAATAATGAACTAAAGTTACGTATCGTCGATAAAATAAGAGTCGCTTTAGAGAATGGAACGTTGATTCCAGAAAAGAAGATATAAGATGCAAAAATAGTAGGTAATGATATGAACATAATTCTCATAAAGTTTATTTTATGAAAATCTGTAAAAAATATAGCATAGTTTCTTTTACAGAAAAGCCCAAAACTACAACAGAAAAATCTAATCCTTCAATGACTGAAATCCATATGAAGAGAAAAGCTCTAAAACTGCAACAGTGAAATTTTCAGAATGTCCTTTAAAAAGAATTTATAGATTCTCTTTTTTTTTTTTTTTTTGGTGCCGGGGATCGAACTCAGGGCCTTGCACTTGCTAGGCAAGTACTCTAACCACTGAGCTAAATCCCCAACCCTTTTAAAAAGAATTTAAAAGAATACAAAAATTTTGTAAATGTTTTAAAACAAAATTCCATATGTGCATTTTTGCAAAATATTAACATATAGTGCAAATTATATCTGTTAATCTGTACAATAGAAGTTTTATTACATCAAAATGAAAAAAGAAATTTAAATATACTTAGTGTAATTTGAAAACAAGTAAAATAAGCACATTAATTTCCAGAAACAGAAGCACAAATAATGATATTTGACTGATACAAAATGAAACATTGGATACCAATATTAGACATGTTAATTCTCCAAAGACACTACTAAGGGTAATATAAAATGAGCCATCAAATAAGTTAGTTGTAGCCCATTTATTCAACAAAAATTAATAATACTGGTAGATCAAGAGCTCTTTTAAATGAGCAGACACACCAAAGGAAACGTTAGTACACTGAACAAACACTCTGTGTAACAGGAAATTTAAGAAGTCAAAGACATTTGAAAAAATACTAGACATTTAAGGAAAGGAAAAGAACACTTATGGGAATCAGAAACATCCACCAGAGAGGCTGAAATTAACAAAAAATTGATGACAGCAATTATTAATAGGAATGGAAAATAATTAGAACTTTCCTACATTCTTGGTGAGAATGAATCCTGGTAAAAGCCTTGTCATAAAGAGACTGAAAATAAATAGTGAATTTCAGCATTTCAATACCTATGAACTCTAAACTAACAAGAAAGTTACATAATAGAAAGACAAAGGTATTTGCATCAAAGATAATTAAATGCATGTTTATAGCAGCTAAATGCTGTTATTGTCAACAAAACAATAGATGAATAAATTGTGGTATACTAATCCGTTTTATATTGGAATAATGTAGAAAATTAAAAAGAAAAAAATATTTTTTGTCCTATCATACATAGAGAAGTGTCACAAACATGAAAATATAACAAGCCACAAAAAAGTATAATCTATGAATTTTATAAACTAAGTAAAAATAAATACTAAAATCAGAGGAGAGGTTACATTTTAGAATTGTGAAAGTTACTCTGGTAAAAGTATTATTCTAATCAAAGATATATTTGATGATTATGTGAACATTAACCTATGTCATATATGTATTAAGCTACATACTTAAGACATCTACTATTTGTATTTTTATTTTAATAAAATTTCATTGAAAACACAAATCAATCAAAAGTTAGTAAACTGAAGTGCACGTTGGTAAGAATTATTTTAAATTTATCTTTGAGTAATTGACAGATTGACTACAATACCAGGAAAATCAAAGAAATAAATAAGTATATAAACTTTGTATGTATATAGAGGTCATTGCATACTATAATGATATAACTTACATTTTTCAGTCACAATAATTTTAAGAATTCGTATAATAGTAAATCTTAATTTTAAGGAATAGCCCTGTATTTTCATAGTGTAGTTAAAGTGTCAATAATAACAACAAAACAGAAAAAATACTTAGAAATATAAAAATCATTTTATGAATTACAGTGAATGAAGTAATGACAAATTATAATGGAGATTCCTGAAATACTCACAGAAGCTCATAACGTAAAGCAAACGGTAGCTTAAAATATATTCATCAAAATCAATAGGTGTGCAAGGTTTTACATTTCTAAACATGAAAGATGTATCAGTATAGTATTAGGTATGACATTTAAGTTACTAAGATACCTTCATTAACTCTAAAATGAAAATTAATAAGCTAAACACTAAAATAATAAAATTAATTAAACATCAAAACTAAGAAGTAGTTTTTTGTTTCTCTTATATGAATAATAGACCAAAAAGGAAGAAACCAAATGTGTGTTAAAATAAAATGTATTGGAAAAATAGAGAGCTTAAACACATTAAATACATAGTTGGATTTTCTAAAAAAAATATTCATCAAGCAATCTGTCAGTCATGGTGAAGAGACAAAAAAATATCAAGACATAAATTAGTAAAGAAACAATAATAACAATGAGATGGAGACACAATCTTAGAGAAGATAAAGATTAAGACTCAATCAAAAATAATTTTAAAAACTAAGAAAACACACAGGAAAACATAATTATCTAATAATATTCAACATAAAAATAGAAACCTGATTGATTTTATTACTCTTACACAAATTTAATTACTAGTTTAGAGTCCAGCAATCAAAATTAGTGAGTGCAGATGGTTTTATAAGGAAGTATTTATCAAATCATTTCAGGAACTAATAATTGTAATTATTTTTGAACATTCCAGAGAGTAGGACAAAAAGAAAAATTCCACAGTACATTTTTGAAAAGAGAATATTTTTATTAGTTACGCCAAAATATAAGCATACAAAATTTAAATTCTACATAACATAAATTATAAATTTAGATAAAAAGAAATTGAACATATGAATAAACTATACAATTATATAGAATAATGTATTATGAACAAATTATGAGAAAGAAAATTTCTTAACATATAGAATCTGTGCACATAATCTTTCAAACTAATGCTGAGGGAGAAAACTGTATGATTATGACAGAGGAAAGTGTCATTTATATTTTCACTTTTTTAAAATAAATTTTTATGTGTATTTTGGACTTACAACGTGTTATGAAATAAATCTAGATATTAAAATGGTTACAGTACTATATTAAAGCAACGTAATATATCATCTCATCCTGCATAGTAACTTTCTGTGACAAAAGCAATTCTAATTCACTTGTTTCAAAACCCTGAGTACAATACACCTTTATCAACTACTGTCCTCATATTGTACATTAGATTTCTAAACTTATTCATCCTCCATAGCTACTGCCTTTATCCTCTGACTACATCTCCCCATTTCCTCCCCGACACCTGCCCCTAGTAACAATTTTATTCCCTATTTTAATTTATATGATTTTGCTGTTTTGGATTCCACATTTAAAGTAAGATCACATGAAATTTTATTTCTGTGTTTGCTTTATTTCACGTAATATTTTGTCCTCAGTTTCATCCATGTTGTGGCACACGACAGAATCTACTTTTATAGGCTGAATGATATTGTATGGTTCATGTATGTAACACATTTTCTTGATTCAGTCTCTCAACTGACAGTCAGGCTGTTTTGCTCTTTTGGTTATTGTGAATTACAATAGAATAAATATGAGAGTGTAGGTATCTTTAAGAGGTGACGATTTCACCTTCTTTAGTTATTTATACACATGGTAGTTATGTTTTTAATTTTCTTAAAATTGTTATACTGTTTTTCCTAGTGGTTGGGCCAATGTACATTTCAACCAACAGTGCTTTTCTTCTGTATCATCACCAGCACTATTTCTTTTTTTTTTTTTTAATCTTTTGTCTTTTTGGTAACAGCTATCCTTTAAAGAGTGAGGTGACTTAGTGGTATTCATTTGCATTTTCATAATGATTGGTGAAGTTTAGCACGTTTTCATTTTTCTGTCTATTTTTATGTCTTCTTTGAAAAAAATGTTCAGGTTTTTGGAGACGTTTTCACATTGGATTATAGGATTCTCTGCTGTTGATTTTCAAAGTGTTATTTATAAATTTAAATATGAAGTCTTTATAAACCTGTGGTTTATAATTTTTTCCTGTCAGTAGATTGCCTTTTCATTTTATTGACTGTATCCTATGCTGTTAAGAACTCTTTGAACTTGATATAATCCCATTTATTTGCTTTAGATTGATGTTTTTGTGTGATATCCAAAATATAAATGCCAAAGCCAAAGTGAAGAATCATTTCTATTATTTTCTTATAGGAATTCAAGGGTTTAAGTCTTAGACGTAAATTGTTTATCCAATTTAATTTGATTTCTCTGCATACTGCAATGTAAAGACCCATTTTAGTTCTTTTAAAAGTGGAAATCAGTTTTCTCAGTTCCTTTCACTTATGAAATTGCCTTTTTTTCCTTTTTTGTCCTCTTGGTACTCTTATTCAAAGTTAATTGATTGTATTATGTTTGAATTTATTTCTATGCTCATCCTTCTGTTCCACTGATCTCTGTTTTTTTTTCTAGCACATTTTGTTTTGAATATTACACCCCTGTAATATACAGTAATTTTAAATCAAGTAGTTTGATGCATCCACATTTTTTAAAGTATTGCTTTGACTGTTTTAGTTTTCTTTTGGATTTTACTAACTTGATAGTTGTAACTTGCTATTTCTTTGAAGAATGCTATTGGAATTTTGATAGGGATTGATGGCTTATAGTCTGTATAAATTTTTGTCTTATTTTATTGGGTTTCACTTTATTGTGCTTTGCAGGTGTTTTACTTTTACAAATTAAAGAGCTGTGACAACAACATATTGGACAAATCTACCAGGACCATCTTTTCAATACCATGTCTTCACTTCATGTATCTGTGTCACAATTTGGTAATTCTTGCAATATTTCAAACATTCACGTTATTATTATCTGTTATAGTGATCTTTAATGAGTGAATTTGATGACAATTTCTTGTGGTATCATGTTCTTTGCCCATATAAGAAGGGAAATTTAATTGATATATTTTGTATTCTTATGCCCAGTCCTTTGACAAGCCATTCTTCATTCTTGCTCCCTCTCCTTAGCTTCACTATTCACGCAGACACAATAATATTTAAGTGAGGTTGAATAATAAATTTATAATCACCCATAATTATTTAAGGAAAAGGAAGAGGCACACATCTGTCACCTTAATCAAAGATTGAAAATGCATGCTTATGGAGGAATGCAAGTCGAAAGCCAGGATTGATCTAATGCTAGGCCTCTTGTGCCAGTTACCCAAATTGTGCATTCAGATGAAAAGTTTTTGAAGGAAATTTAAAGTGTAGTATGGCTTGTATCTAGATGTCCCCCCAAAGCCTCATGTCATCATAGGCAGGGCTTTTTGGAAGTGGCTGGATTTAGGTTTTGTGATGCTGGGATTGATTCGTGGTGTGATGCTAAGAATAAGGCTGGTCCACCCTGAGTGTGAGTGCTACCCACCCTGAGTGTATACCGCCTGTATTAAATATAAGGAGCCAAAAAGGGATCATTGCTTGTCACTTGCTGTTGGCTGCCTACCTTGCTGCCTTCTGCCTGCCATGAACTGTTTCTCCTCGGTGGTGCCCCTCAACCATGCTGCCCTGCCTTGAAGCCAGCCAACTATGGACTGAAACCTCTATAAACTGTGAGCCAAAGAAAGCTTTCATCTTTCAAATTTGGGTATGGAGTATTTTTTCTCAGCAATAAGAAAAGTAACTAATACAAAATGCTACTCCACTGAACATGCAAATGATAAAAAAGCAAAACAGTCTTTTTGTTGCTATGGCAAAAGTTTTAGCAGTCTGAACAGGAGACAAAAACAGCCACAATATTCCCTTAAACAAAGCCTGCCTCTCCTCAAGTCCATGAAGGCCGACAGAAAAGAAGATACTGCAGAGCAGTTTGAAGCTAGCGGAGGACAGCTCTTGAGTTTAAAGAAAGGCGCTGTCTCTATGACATAAACTTGCAAGACTGTGCAGAGCTGCTGATGTAGAGGCCACAGTAAGTTATCTAGATGAAGCTAAGGTCACCGATGAAGATGGCTGCACTAAACAACAGATGGTTAATGTACCAGAATGTAGTAATAATAATCACATAAATAATAAGTATAAATAAAATGTACTTACTCTCCATTATAAAAGGTAAAGCTCAACTTTTATCTTCTCTTTTTTCCTCAAGGATGGGATGAACTTAATTACTGTTTTAATAGAATAATAAAAGGAAAAAAGTAATAACATCTCGTGGAGAAATTTGGCAGACAGATATTTAATCAAGTAATTATTATTAAGTTACATCATGTACCCTCTTATATGATATGATCAGATGGGCAATTCTCCTCTCCAAAAGTCCAAAGATCAGTCTAATCGTGGGACTATAACAGAAACAAACCAATATTGAATCATATTCTATATATAATGGGTGCCTATAAATCCTCAATACAACTTATGAAATATAAGAAAAGACAACCAACTTTCGCAGACCAGAGGACACTAGGGAGGCATGACAGCGAAATTCAAGTTAGTGTCCTGAATTTGATCTTGAAGCAGAAAAGCACATAAAACTAGAAAAACTGGTAAACTCCCAGTGCTTTCTGGGATTTAGTTAACAAAGATAGATCAATGTCAATATTTTAGTTTAAAAAATATACCATAATAACGTAAGGCACTAACAAAAGAAAGAACACTAGGGGTTTGTAGAACTGGTTTGTGTTGTCATGCCAATATGTCTGCAAAACAAGTTTATTGAACAATAACAGGTTTATTTAAAAATTGAATCCTTACACTATAAGACAAATGCCAGAAATACTATAAGTAAAATGTGTAAGTACCTACATAAGAAAAGAATTTCAACTAAAAGAACTAAAGCTAGCAAGGAATGGCGGTGCACACCTGTAATCCCAGCACTTGGAAGGCTGAGGCAGGAGGATCACTGTGAGTTCAAGGCTTGTCTGGGCTACATAATGAGACTCTTTCTCAAAAAAACAAACAAACAAACAAACAAAAGACCTAAAGCTATTAAGATATTACACAAAACACTTCCCCAAAAAATATATTACACAAAAGACAGAACACGCGAGTCATACAGAACAAATTATAAGAGGTTATGTACCATTAGGTATCATAGGATTACAAATTCATACCACTATGAAATATATTTTCACACTCATTATGCTGACGGAAAACATAATACCAAGTATTGGTGAGAAAGAGGAACACAGTAGTCATATTCATTTTCAGTTTTGATACTCAGTGTAAAAACAAATTAGTAGATGACTGGCAAAATGTACTAAGATTAGAGATGTGTGTGAATTAGAGATATGTGTGTGAACAGTCTATAATCTAACCACTCTGCTTTTAGAGAAACACCAATATAAAAGGGACACCTATACAGGTAAATGAGTGTTCACGGTCCCATTCGCAGTGACAAAAAATAAAAGATGTACACACAAATGCACACATACATATGGCAAATATTAAATGAATTATATTTATGTATTCATACATATACTGCACAGTCATGAGTTAGAGTGAAATAGTATAACACAAGTCACTGTATATGAATTTTATATATCAAAGTGTATGTGAATTTTAAACTCTTAATATTGCTTGGAAAAAAGTAAATTTCAGAGGATACATATCATGGTTCAATTTCTCTAAAGTTTCAAAACAGAATAGCATCGTAGTAAGCTAATAAATGCATAAATAGATAATGAAGATATTCATGGTAAATCAGAATGACACAAAAAATTCAAGATAAAATACAATCTGTGGAGAAAGAGAATTAGACTAGGGAGGGTCTTTCAATAATATTTATATTGTTAGTTTATTAATGTTAATGAATATACATGTAAATTGTTTTTTACTTGTACATTTGGCACATAATGTTTTCTAACAACATATTTTCATTATATACATTAAATTTTCTTCAGTATTCTGGCTGCTCTTTCTTAACGTATTTCTATTCATTGATTTTCTTAAAGTACTTTACAAAAACTACATGATGCAATACAGGTTTTAACAGCCAACATTAAATCAATTATACACTGTGCTTTTATCAGTATATAGTGATTTCATTAATGTTAAAAATGCAAAAGATTTTTTTACTTTTCCTACTGCACATTCCATTTATTGATCTTCTTATCAAATA
>PVJO010012567.1:0-55464 GCA_004026905.1 Hystrix cristata | reverse complement strand
AATCTGAATGTTCCCCTCAAAGTTCCTGTGCTAGGAATTCAGTCCCTAATGTGACAGTGTTGAGAGGTGGGACCTTGGAGAGGCAGTTCATGAAGGCTCTCATGAGTGGATGACACCATTATCTCAGGAGTCAATTACTCCAGGAAGGGGTCCCTGAAAAAAGGAGGAGTTTGTCTTTCCCCTCATCACATCTCTGGCCTTTCCACCTGTCATCTAGCAATGACACAGCAAGAAAGCCCTTGACAGATGTGAACCTTCCGTCTTGGACTTCCCAGCCTCCAGAATTCCAGAAACAAATCTCTGTGTTTGTTAAATTATCGGGCCTCAGGTATTCTGTTATAGCAGCACAAAATGGACTAAAATACAAAGCTAGTCTGTGATTTTATCTGTAGAGTGAAAATAACAATTCCTCTTAAGAAATAGAAGACTAAAATAATGTTAAGTATCATTTATTTGAATCACTTGACAAATAACAGCTCAATTATGCTACTATTTTAGATAATGACAATAAACAAATAAGGCATATGGAAAGAAGAAAGTTGAGCAAGAAAAAAGAGGAAGAGCTTGAGGAGTGGAAGTAAGTAGCCTGCTTAAGGAGTTATCTTAATATCCTGAATAAGAGGTGATGACGATATGAAACACAAATGTGTTAGTTGAAAAGGTTCCCTTAATACATACTTCCTTTAGCAAATAATGTGCTGCGGGTGTATTTTTTATCACATTAAAATTTTGTTGTTATCTTTTATTTTCAATCTTTAAAATCTACCAATCAGTATCTCTCATATATACACAGTCTATCTATATCTCCACACCAATATGTATGCATGCATGCACTAGCAAAAATATGTATACATGCATGTGTAATAATAGAAGTTTTCATATGTATTCTAATGTTTGCTTTAAGTGTCTTCCTTTGCTCTAGACTGGTCTCGTTCTCCCCTGGCCTCTCAAATGACCCTACCTCAGGTGATATCCAATTCCCCATTTCTTCTTCAGAAACAAAGAGGAGCCTGCACACTTTAGCCTCCCTTTGGAAAGAAACACTTTCCTATCTGAAAAGAAAGAAGCAAAGAAGAAAGTTTGTCAAGAGGTTGCCCGTTCATTTTGGAGAAAGAATGGGTTATCATCTATATGACATAGCTCTGACTCGGGAGCTTCTACAGTTTTAAAGACAGGGTGTTAAAGGGACTCAGAGAACTAGACATATTTTAATCTAATTTATGGACCTTAGGCTAAAGTTTTGCTACACAAAAAAGTGGGGAGATTAAATTCTATGGGTATAACTTTCTATTAGATAGAACAATCCCATTATAGAATATAAGGGAGCAAACATTAAATTATTTGAATGTTTCGAGTTGATTTGCCTCAATTCTAAGTGGACACATTAATCTCTTGGAGTGTAGACTACATTTACTTCATAATAAATGAGTTCCTGGTAAACACACTCCTCTATGATCAAATAATACAAAATTTGCAAAGTACTCTGAGATGGTTGGAGATAAAATGCTTGAGACCCAGTTCATGCCATCGCAAGATCATTAGATACAGCCAGAGTATCAGATTACAAGACACAAGTACAGCTCTTCCCAATACCAACGCGTATTTCTCAAATATTTTAAAGTCTTCATCAGAATACTTAAGAAAAGCAGCAAGTACCAGCCAGGATGTCGGCCTCATCCATGAACTGGGTACTAAAGAGGATCACGCGATCTGCTTTACGCTCCCTCAGGAAGTTCCACACTTGGTGCCTTGAGAAGGGATCCAGCCCAGCAGTGGGCTCATCCAGGAGGAAAATCTGTGGAGGATGGATAGTGGTTTCCCCGACGGTGATATTTTTCCCCAGAAAACAATGTAGAAAAATTATTTGTGGTCAAAAGGGTACTGTGCTCAGGATTTTACTGTTACATTGAATTTTCTAAGTATTTTATCACAGGTATCCTTTTCAAATAACATAATTGGAAACAAATAACAAAGTCTCAGTTTCTGAAATTTGACTTCACTTCTAAATTTAATCTGACCTACCTGAGAATCTCCTAAAATGGCAATCCCAAAGGTTAGTTTCCTTTTCTGTCCGCCACTTAAGTTGTGAGCAAGGACATCTTGAATACTTTTCATTTCCAATTCCTGCAAAACTCTTTGTACCTAAAGAAAAGACAATATTTATGTCATATACCAGGATTTATCTCCTTTTTCTTTTTTAATTTATAAATACAAGGGTGTAAATAGTGATGGTTATAGCATGGATATCAGAACAAAAACACTTGCGTTTGAAGGCCATTCTTTGCTAACTTGCTACATAATTTTGATCAAATTACTTATGCTCCGCAATCTTGGTTTTCACACGTGTAAAACGAGGATTATAACATGTTTTTTTGTGAGAAGTAGATGCATTTTTATATCTAAAATGAAAGATATACTTGGCTCTTTGTAAATTATATGTAAATGTTAGCTATTGTTTAAATTAGATTTTCTTGTCTGATATTTACACAATGATTTATTCATAGATAATTTAATAAAAAAAGGGAAAATCTCAGTGCAAATAGGTCTTAACCATTTCATGTTTCACCAATACACCAGTCCTAATGTATTTATGTACCTCTTTGTCCACTTCTTGTGGCCGAATCCCTTTTATTCTAGCAAAAAGCCTGAGGTTTTCTTTCACAGTGAGGAAGTCAAATTGCACATTGGATTGTGGACAAACTCCAGTGATCTTGATTACATTTTCTAGGTCAGCTATTCCTGAGAGTCTGTTATTATAAATGGTGACAGAACCTGTTATAAAAATTCAGTGTTAATATCAGGCTAACGAGTAAATTAAGATTATTTCCAAGTAAAAGATTACTATCAATTTATGGATATAGATACTTAATTTTATCATCAAGGTTTATACAATTCAGAAATTATGCACTTCCATTTCATTTGTAAGGTATTTGAAAAAATTCGGATCTGTCACTTTTCCCAGGAAAATATACTCTTTCATTTGGTCTCATTTATGCTTGGGTATATGCCTAGTGCAACGTTAGCAGGTGTGATATGAGCAGAGGTGGGTGAAGGGCTTCCACGCTATGATTTATGTCCTCTTGTTGCTGGTTAATGGAGAACATTGAGAGAAGAATACCAGGCTGGCCTCCTGGGAAATGAAAAGTCCATATAGGAAGAGACATGCAGCTGTCCTAACTGAAACATCAAATCTGAGTGAGTGAGGCCATACTGAATTACCCAGTTTCAGTCCAGATCAGGAAAAACTGCCCAGTCAACTCACAGAATCATGGGGGGAAAAAAAAATTTTATTTTAAGTCGTTAAATTTGAGAGTGCTCATCATGCAGCAGAAGCAGACAGATACAAGTTGGAATGCCAAAAGGTAATTAATGACCATGAAAATAATTATCATAAAATATATTACATATATTCCAAGTAATATATATAAAAGTATATTATCATATACTTTTATAGAATTATACTATAAATAAACTTCCTTCCTTTCCATTGGTTTCTGCATCTGTGGTTAATAATCAGAAGGATTTTATATTAGAAGCTGATTTGTCACTTGACTTTCAAAAAAAATTACTCTTACCTTTGGTAGGGAGAGAAAACCCACTAAGAATATTTAACAGTGTTGATTTTCCAGCTCCACTGTGACCAAGAATGGCAGTGATTTGGCCTTCATATATGTCAAATGCCAGGTCTAGGAGTATAAAAGAAAATAAATAAGGGAAAGAGAGAAGGGAAAAAAGAGGTTGAAGAAAGAAAGAAAAACAATTTTAAAAATAAAATTCCTTTATGGTGCCAATGAACTGCTACTGTATTTTTTGAATAGTTGTATTTTCTATGAATACACTTAGTTTTTAAATTCAAAATAGAAGTAGTAACATAACCTTTATAAACTTATTTTTCATAATATATGTTCTAGAAAATTTAATTACTTGGTTTGAATGAATGAAACATGCCTTATACTCTTCAGTGACATTGCCTGGCACATGACAAGTAATGTTAATATTTATTGAATGGAAGAATAGATCAATAATAATCACATGGGTAAAACTCCTTTGAAGTAAGTATCTCTTGCTTTTTTTTGCAGAAAAGTAAAACATATAGTATGTACCAGCAGCTTTTGGATTACATAACAATTTTTGTGAGTTTACAGCAAAAAATTCCAGAATATTCTTAGGCTATGTCAGTATTGCAGAGTATGAATTTTAGATACATATGATCCTAAAATACTTAGATTTCTAACTTTTATAAAGTAGAAGTCATATGTTGGAAGGGAAAATTCATCATGTGCCTCCAATAACTTTTCAAATGTGAGGTACCACCACGATGGTTATTGCCATTGATTGCGCATTAAAAGCAAAAAGATTGAATTTAAATCAGTAAATCAGTATCAATAGAATATTTATTTTACCTTTCAAAGCTATTGTACCAGGCTTTCCTTTATATTCTTTGGTAACATTTCTGATTCTGGGGAAAAAAAAAAGAAAAAGAAAAGCTACTTGAAGGTGACAGTTTTCTTCAGTTTGTAACTCCAGCTTGGTTGGCTGAGTCGGATGGCTTTTTCAGGTACAGGAAGAGTTGGGGCTTCGCTGTCACATAGTCATGGTTGTGTGACAGAATGTTCTAGACTACTGCTTCCGAGCCACACTGCACATCAGCACTGGTGGAGAATTTTTAAACAAGTTTCTGCCTGAATCCTATCAGCAGAACTTGTGATTCCACAGATCAGGGCCTGACCTGACTTTAGTGTTAGAGAAGATCGTGTCTGAAATGCAAAGCTAAGGAGGCCAGACCAAGAGATAACATGGTTATCCAAGACTAAAAGCATCCATGTGAGCCTCTGGCACAGATCCAAGATACCTCAGATCATCCTGAGTCAGATGCTCCCGCGAGTTCTCATGGGATGCAGTGAGGAAAGAGGCCATGTGTCCTAACAGCAAGAACATGGGCTTTACAGGCATACCCACCCGAACTCTCCCCATCTACACCACTTGATTTCTCTGTTACCTTAACTAATGTACTCCTTCCCGGTAAGTTTCAGCTTTCATAACCTGAACTTTTGGAGTACTTTAGTACTTTTTGGAGTATTGGAGGGTAAATAAAATATTTCATCTTGCATGCACAATGCTTGGTTCATGGCAAATGTTCAACAAGCATAAGACGATTTTGGTTAGATGAAGATGAGTATGGTATTTCTCTTGTCCCTCCGTTCCTCCATCCCCCTCTTGTTCCCTTTCCCATTTGAACACTTTCTATAAGGAATAGAAGGAAAATATGGAAATGAAGCTTTTGTAAATAAAGAGGGAGGAGGGGTGAAAGGAGGGGAGGGGAATGGGAAAAAAAGCAGCAAGATGTATCATGTACAGGTACAAATCCCCTATGATGAATGTTATCACTATGTACACCTAAAATGCACCATTAAAATAAAATATTTTTTAAAACTGAAAAGAAAAAAAAAGGTGAACATAGTAATAGAAAGAAATGGAATTAACATGTGCTGGATGCTATTATAGATCTGGAACCTCAGACATTAATTGGCTTGACTTTTTCTACCATGTGAGTAGAATTTGTAAGTTGAACCAAAATTACATTTCTTGTTTTGTCATCTCCTATTCATCAAACATTCAGGTTCCATTCATATTAGATTTTTTTTTTAACTAATGTTCCCGTTTCTATTTTGATCCTATTTAACTGTCATTCCCCAGTACTTATAGTTGGTTGTGGTACTGAAAAGATCCAAGAAAAATAATGAGACTCACACAAACATGTCAAAGTCACCATGTTGCCTTGAGCTGCTCTGCTGAAGGTTAATCTTAGCTGAAGGTGCAGGTCAAACATACGTATGGAGCATAAAAATGGAACAGGCTGAAATTAAATAGGCTCTTGAAACTGAGATGGGCTGAGAAATCTGAGACGTGGGCTAACAAGAGCTGGTCATTGATGGATGAGTTAGAACTGAACATTCAGGGCCTTTTGTAGTTTCTTCTTATTTTCTTATTTGGGAATAAGTTACTAGCCCAAGACAAAGTGGGCATTTATTGTCACACGGGCATGACTAAGTGGCACACTGTCTGAATTCCCTTTGTGTCTGTCTCTGGGGCCTTTCTCTCTTCCTCTTCTCTGTTTTTTAATCTGCTTTTAGGAGACAATAAATAGAAGAAGAAAGAGAAGTTTAAAATTGTAAGAGAAAAAATGAGAAGCACAGTAAGTGAACTGAGGACAAGGTCTGCATAAATGTAGCCAATGAAAGAAATAAGGGAGGCTACGGATAGAGAAAGACACTGAAGAAAGACTGAGAATCCAGGGAAGGCTTCATTGATGGAACTTAAGTTTTAATTTAACATAGTTATCAACAGTGTGTCACCATAAGGGATTTGTAATGGAATTTTTCCTTGAATGGAAAGAGAAGGGAAGGACCGTGTGGTTGGAGCTAGGTGGAACTGTCCACAAAGCCCAAAGAGAACTTTGCTTGCCACAGATTCTATTAGCTCCCAGCTTTGGCCTGTTCTCCATTTGCGTCTGCGTTACCTGATGGCTTCTTTCCCATGGAACTCTGGGGACACTGGTTCAAAAGAGTCATTTGGCGAAGGACTGGAATCTATTTCATTTTCAAGAGCCCCATGATGAGCCTTTTGTTGTCGCGACCAAAATGAGGACTTCAGGAAAAACAAGGGTGAATATCGATATCCGTATCCACCTACGTGACCAGAAGATAATTCAACATTGGGGCAAACACCACTTTCAAGGAGAGGTACACAAATACAGCCTGGTAATTTAACTGTTATGTTGCTAAAGCTGCGCATATGCTAAATCCAAGTTAGTGCACTTTATTAATTTTTTTTAATGCTGGGGATTGAGCCCAGGGCTGTTCACACGCAAAGAATGTGCTCTACCACTGAGTTATATCCCAATCCCAGTGAATATGTTTTGGATGTGTGGTTTCATTAGATAAAAATATATATATTGTAATAAATGATTTTATAAGAACCAAAGAAACCACGATTAAAATTCTTTCAGGAAAAATTTCAATGAATGTTTAGAATTTTCTCATCCCTTAGAAAGCCAGCTATTGGAATAAAAATGGAATATATACTCAGCCTGCTGAATTCTGTTTGGGAAACCAGGTGTCATCACATTAACAAAAGAGAAGACACTGAGAAGTGACTATTGAAACTATGAAATGGATGTTCCAAGAAAAGATAGACTAGATTTAACAAAAATAAATGACACATTAGTAAGGAAGAGGAGCACTGGGCAAAAGAATTTATTCGAACAATCCAGAGTGGAACTTTGAAAACACAACTTTATATTTTGGCTTTATCTCATTCCCAACAATAGTTTTCCTCTGAAACAAATTTGCGGTCTGCTTTAAGAGCATGTCAACCATAAACATTATTGGGAACTAAGCCATGGTATATTTGTTCTTTATACATTTCTGTGTTTCCTGCATTCAGAAACATTCAAATGGAAGAATCATATTTCTTGAATGTTCTACAAATATCCTCCATTGGAGGGTTGATTGGTTTGCAAACTCATGTGTGTTTTTCACAAGATTAGTCCTTCATCCCTGCAGCAAATATTTCCTGAGAGTTCTCCGTACACCTGGTATATGATATTTGTTCAGAGAATACCTATCTTTTTACTATTACATGATTCTGTCATTTTTATCCATTAACTTTTCTTAGTGCTATTCATATTTATTATCTTTAAAAGAATTTTGAACAAAGTTACTTCTGGTTATAAGTCAGGCTTTGTGAATGGATGATAATTAGGAAGAAAATTGAAGAATTCAGTTATTTTGGATTTTAAAAACTTTTTACTTATATTTATTAATAAAATAAAATGCTTTTGAAACAGGAAAACCTGTGCATGTGAAAAATATCTACGAGTAGAATAAGATGTTGAGCAAGAAATAAGACGCATTGAAAATGTAACAATATTTAATGTAACTTGATAAAACAAATAAAATGGAATGTTTAAAATAATACCATCACAATGGAGAAAAATATTTAAATATATTTCTTTTTTTTTTTTTTGGTACCAGGAATCGAACTCAGGGCCTCATGCTTGCAATTAAATATATTTCTTAAAGAAGTAATGCTACTAAGTGGTAGAAAGCCTTAGAAAATGTGTACGTGAAACAACATTGTTGTAAAGTCAAATATTTTTTACCTCTCCTCTGAAAGATAAAATGACAGCAAAAATATCCACTCAAACAATTCTAATTGTACAGTAAATGTATCAAATGTACCAAAAAACGTAATAAAAGAATTTAGTTTGTGGAATCTATTACTCTGGTTTTTCCCAAAAGCCACAGAGAGGAATCATCCTTAAGAGATTATCTTTAAAAATGATGAATTCACTTCCTCTAAGCATTGCTCTGGGCTTTTTCTCATTCTTTCCTCTTTTTCCTCTTCCGCAAATGTTAAATTTTTGCCACATAAATGAAGAGCCCTTGACATTCTTGAATAGGAAATACACAGAAGAAAGACGCAGGCCCTGACTTTGCTTTTGAAGGAAGGAAAGCTAAGGCCTTCCACTTCCAACCATGTGGCCACAAGTAACAGGATTGCGGCTGCTTAATGGCTGAGCACCTTTCTCTTGTGTACATGTACTACGTTTTCTTTACCCACTTACCTGCCAATGCACAGTGAGGTTGATTCCATACCATAGTTATTGTGAGTACTGCCACAATAAACAGGACAGTGCAGATACCTTTGACATATTCATTTCATTTCCTTTGGATAAAAACCCATTAGTGGGTGCTGCCAGATCATATGGTAGTTCTGGTTTTAATTTTTTGAGGAACTCCCACACTGTTTTTCAAATGGCTGTACTAATTTACATCCCCATAGAGGATGTCTGGGTGAGCCTGGAGGACGTTACGTTAAGTGAAATAAATCAAGCACAGAAAGACAACTATTACTTGTTCTCACTCATGTGGAACCTAAAGAACCTGATCAGATAGAAGTAGAGCGGCTACCAGAGGCTGGGGAAGATAGGGGGAAAGGAGGCTGGGGAAGATAAGGGAGAGATGGACCGGCAGGTACAAAGTAACAGTTAGATAGAAGTATAAATTCTGGTATTCTTCCACAAAGTAAGCTGACAGTGGTTAACAATTTTGTAGTAAGTATTTCAAAATAGCTGGAAGAGAGATTTTGGAATGTTCTTACCAAAAAGAAATGATAAATGTGTGAAGCAATGGATATGCTAAATCTTTTGATTGGTTTTTACACAATGTATGCATGTATCAAAACATCACAATGTACAATTATTATCTGTCAATTAAAACCAAGACAAAATAAATAAAAATAAAAAGGAGATAAAGTGAACTAGCATATGGTTACCGAGTCTCCAGTGTTCATCAGACACTGGCAGAATGAGCTTTGCATATGTGGACATAATAGATTCCCTGCTTTCATGAAACTCATACTATCATAAATTGCGAGGTGTTGAGACAAAAATTTATAGGATACCAATATTTGTGTTACAAAGCTCTAGGAATTTGTTTCAAAGCTGTAGATGCTCAGCTCCCATCTCTGATCAATTTTATTGATCTCTAAGATGTTAGGCTCCTTGTTCTTTTAAATTTGTCATGTGGTTCTGATGTACAGCTAGAATTAGTACCACTAAGCTAACTAGTTATACAAAAGCAGGTATAAATTTTAATGATTGCCAGATCCACTTAGGAACGAGCTTTATAAGCATCTCCTTTAAAGTAAACAAGTCTCACACTTTGAAAAGAGGAAAGTTCAAATAAAGATTAGCCATTCAATACACAAAATTCAGGCTTTAGTTCTGAACAGTCAAGTTGCAAGAAAGAATGGAAGAACTAATTTGGCCAATGGCCATGACTTTGTTTATCTCTTTCCTGCCTGACTCACAAAGAGCTTCTTAAAATATAAATAACACATGTCTAATAAGATTCATTTTAGGAAATAAAATTATAAAAATGTTTGATTTTAATGTCACTACTCACCTGGCAAAATTTTTTCAAAGTATATCATCAATACCAGATAAAGGAAAGTATCAAATGCCAACATGAAGATTGTTGCTATAATTAAATTTGAACTGTCCGAAGAACCAGGAAATGCATTAGAATTCCAATCATACTCCAAATGTAAAAGCTGAAAATTAAAAAAAAAATTAAGGGGAATTAGATTCATAATGAATTTTGAATAGTCCCATTTAGCATAGGAATAAAATAGCTACTTATTGCCTTATCCTGGTAATAGAACAGTAAGAAACCATTGCTTACTTTATGGTTCTCAAATCTATTGGAAGACACGTGATCAAGTATAATGGAATTTAATAATTGCTCTGATAAAAATATGCTTTAAATGAATTTGGAACACTAGAAGGAAGTAGGAAAAAACAGCCCAAGTTCTTCATTTGCTAAGATGGCATCTGACTTGAATTTAGATAGATTTGGTCCTTTGCTAAATAGGACACATTCAAAAAAATGTGCTCCCTGGCAATGGCTACGTAAAGGGGAACTTTCACTCTAGGGGAAGAAAACACTCCTGGGTTAGTTTATAATATTTAAATTAACAAAAGGCTTTGCATTTGACAATCCTTTTGTCAATTACAAAAATAATAATTCATTTAATTGCACGGGGAGCGAGATGAATGTAATAAGAATCAAATAAAAAAGATGTTTCATGAAAAGAAACAATTTTCTAATCAATTAATACATTTGCAAAGAGTTTTTAACTTTTAATTTAATGTTATTTTACTCTTTGGTTTTGACAGTCATGTGTACTCTGCAATTGCTAAGTCAAAATATGAGCAGAAACTAATCTCACAGAAGGAGAGAGTAGAAGAATGGCTACCAGAGGCTGGGAGAGTGGAGGGGATGGGGACAAGGAGGCACTGATCAATAGGTACGAAGTTATAATTAGAAGGAAGGAATATGTTCTGATGTTCTATTTCACATAGGGGGCTTATATTTAATAATATTTCATTTATCACATCAGATCCATAGTTAGTAGTTAAATCAACACTTTATATTGTTTCTACAGAATTATACATTGATCACTCATTTTTTCTCACTTTCTAAATGACTCCTCTTGCTGAGCTAAATACTTTCAAAGTTTTGAAAAGCGCACATTTGTGAACTCAAAAGGCGTGGGGTTTTAAATCTTAGCACGTGGAACATAAAAATGAATGCAGACAACTGAATTCCAGAGAAGAAAATGTGCCGCTGATAAAATTAGGTGACTTCTCACCTGGACCATTCCAAGAGTGAAGGCAAAGGGACTAAGGACACTTAAAATCCACTCCAAGGACACAGGAAGGTGTCGGTACAATGCCATGAATCCCAAACTCCCGCAGAAAATGGTGAGGAAGAAGACCACAAAGCCGGTGAGGAAAGGCTTCTTTACCAACACACTCATCAAGAAAGTCAATGTGATCTACAATGAGAGAAGTTCCAGCTGGGTTTTATTTCTCTGAGAGTTAGTAATACCACTGTAGCAGTAGGGATTTACTGTGCCTTGTTATTTACATATAATGCACAAAGTCATGTTTTTGCAAAATTCACAGATTTTTCACAAGCAAACAATCCATAGAAAAATGTAGAGCAGTCACACTTGATTCTTAGAATAAGAAATGAATGGGGAGAAATGTAATTCAACTCACCATAGACAATCCATATAGAAAAAAGAGTGTGAAGACCTCCATGAAGTTTGCCAGAAAGAAAAACTGGATAAATTTTATAACAAATGCCAATATCAGGGCCAGAATGAAGACAAAACCAGCATAGAGCAAACCCCAGGAGAGCCTGATGTGGAAACAAAGTGCTATTTTAGTATTTCATGCTCAGTTATAAGGAGGACCTGTGATGGATCCTAACATGACGTTTTTATATTTCATTTGTTCATTCATTCATGTTTTCATTCAGCAGGTATTTATTGAGGGTTTTAGAATATGCAAGTACAAGGTGAAAGTTTTGGGCAGACTTAATTAGCAATTAGGGCTATTCTTTGTCCTAAAATGGTTACAGACCGAGACCTAGACACACGCGCAGGCGCGCGCATGCACACACACACACACACACACACACACACACACACACACACACACAATTATTAAAAAAAAAAATGAATAATCAAGTTTCCAGACTTCCAGTCTGATGGATTTTGGTTGAAACATTTCATCCTTTGCATTCTTCCCCTGTGACCTTGGGCACACTCTGTGCCACTCTAATGTCCTTTTTTTCCTCTTCACAGTTACACTGTGGTGAGGACTCAAGGAGGCAAGTCTCTGTAGTTCCTGATCTTAGCACATGGCAGCTCTCAGTGAGCCCTAGATCTCTGCCCCCTGGAGGCTCTCAAGGATGAACAACTTCATGCTCATCCTCGGAGATGAGAAATTCTTCCTTAAGTGGATTTCTGTCACCTCTCTTCCCAAAAACTGTTCAACATTTTCTGGACGTGTACATCAAATAATCTACCTATTTGTCTTTAATTCCATTGATTTTCCATTAAGATAAAATGCTCAAACATAATTACACTTCTTTTGCAACAGAATAATCACTCTCCTTCTCTCGTCAATTTCTATTTTTTCAATGTTTACTATTTTATTTATCTTTTATTAGTATATGTTTGCAGTATTATGTAATTGTAATTGATTCATGATTGATTAATTCCTCATGGGAAGTTGGTACATGTACATAACTGTTATGTCTTGTATCTAGATATCCCACCAAAGCCTCACACACTCATAGGTAGAGCTTTAGAGAGGTAGCTGAATCTAGGGCGCGTGAATCTAGATTAAGGGTGTGTGGTACTGGATTAGTCCACTAATTGGTTTATCATGGTTCTGGGTGTGGATAATGGAAAAGCTCATCCTGGGTGTGGGTGGCACCACCCAAAAGTCTTCTAGCCTAGATGGCATAAAAGGGAAAGGGAGGCTTGTTGGTGCTGCCTGCTGCTTGCTGCCTCCTGCCTGATCTACCATGGACTGTTTCTCTTCTGCGATGCCACTCTGCTCTGCCACCCTGCCACAGAACCAGCTGACTATGGGCTGAAACCTCTATAAACTCTGAGGCAAAATAAACCTTTCCTCCTTTAACTTTGAGTGTCAAGTATTGTGTCTCAGCTACCAGGAAGTAACTAGGACAATAACATATCTTAATTCTTTTTTTCATCCTCTTTCTTCCCCATCCCTCCTTCTTCCTCCTTTGCTCTCCCTCTTCCTCCATCTCTCGGTCACCTTTCCAGTTGCAAAAGATCTATCTTCCTATTTTCTATTGTCTATCTTTTATTTTGTTCTTCATTTATGTTTTGGGTTTCTCTTGTAAGAGAAAATATGCAGTATTTGAACCGTGTGTCTGATTTATTTCATTCAACATTATGGTCTCAAAGTGCACCCATTTTCCTACACATGGTTCAAGTTTCTCTTTCTTTATGGCAGAGTGGTACTCCATTGTGTACAAATATCACATTTTCTTTAAGCACCAATCTGTTGATGGACATATAGGCTGCTTACAATATTTGGTTCTTACAAATTGTGCTGCTAAAATTTGTTTGTTTTCCAATATTCTTTAAGGTATAATGAAATAACAACTTGAAAAAAACCACTGCAAAACCAATAGAGTAATGGCTAAACATATAGCAACTATTATGTGTCGGGCAATAATTTAAGAACTTAGTAAATATCAAATCACATGATTCTCCCCACAGCCTCAGGCAGGAATAGCATTTGTGTAAACACACAAATTTTATCATCAGAGAACCTAGTGGAAAAAAAATGTTAAGTGACTATGTTTGAAGTTCAGGTGTTTGGCTCTAGAGCCTAGATTTCACTGCTCTGCTACTGTTTTGTCCAATAATAATTTAAGAAAGAGGTCAGTACTGATTTTTAGGAATTTGATCTTGGAAGGAACTCTTTCCAATTCTGAATTTGTTGCCATATGAGCAATCCACCTAGCTCGCTAGCCTCTCTTATTTTACTTTCTCCTTCCTGTAAACATCACCTCCACGCAGAGAACCTTGTCCATTCTTGGAATTACTCAACCTTTAATTTAAGATCAGACTACTCAGTCCCTACCCAGAATCCTATTCTGCTCTCTCATTCTCTCTGATACAACATCATGTGTTTTAGTCTCCAAGGAACTCCTGGCCCTCGACTTCCTCTTTTCCATTCAGTCCTGTCCTGGCTAGAATTCCACTTCCCCCGGCAGAAACACCAATGCCTGTCTTCCCTGCCACCATCCACTCAGTAACCACCCCTATTTTTCCTGCTTCAAATCCCTCAGCCAACCTAAACTTGATATTTTTTCTTCACTCAGAGAACCACAGTATCACCCCGCCTGGCAAACATTACACTAAAGACAATTCTCTCCATTTATAAGGAGAAAGGGAAAGGTTAGACAGTCACTAGGTTTTAATAAAGACATATCGAAGATGCCCACTATTCCTGACGTTCTCTATTTATTTGTGCTTCATTTGACTCACCAAAATGCTGAATCCCGAAGACCCATCATTGTCATCAAGCTCTTCATCCTTTTTCTCTCTCTGGTAACGTTGGTAGATGCATAGTAAGTGAACGGGGAAAAGGAAATGATGCAGAAGAAAATGAAGAAATCAGTTTCAATCTCTCCTCGACTCACAAAGGGATAGATCTTCATATATTTTCCAGTAAGTGACATCAACTCTTCCATCACAGAATGATTTGTTGTGGTCTGAAGGAAGATGTTAGTTAACAAAACTTTCATATTAATAAACGGCATACTCTGGGCAGTTTTTTTTGTTTGTTTGTTTACATCATCTGTTTTCCTAAGATGTACAACTGGCCTATTAGAGTTTGATGCTAGCCTGAAATTTGCTTCCATGTCCTACCACTGGCCTGCCTGGAATCTGGAGTCCATAGTTCTCAGAATTTACTCCGTGTTCTACTACTTCCCTGCCTAACATCACTTGGTGATTTGTTTGAAATGCTCCCTCTGACCTAAGCTATTTAACAAGCCTCTAACCTTAAGCCTAAAGTTGAACTGTTATTTCAATGAAGAACCCTTCCTTGGCTCTCTGGGCTGAAAAGTTTTCGCTGGTTTACTTATAAAGACTTTATTTATACCTCTTGACAGCCTACTTGTCTTCTAATAATTTTCTTATTATATCCCTGGATTCCTGAAGAGGTTGAGCTAATGGAGAACACAATTTTTCTTCTATGTTTACCTACAGTAAACCTTGGTTTGCGAGTGTAAGTTGTTCTAGAAACATGCTTGTAATTCAAAGCACTTGGATAGCAAAGCAAATTTCCCCATAGGAAATAATGAAAACTCAGATGATTCGCTCAGATGAGTTGTTCCACAACCCAAAAAAACACTCGTATAAAGATGATTATAATATCCTATTATAATACAAAATTAAAAAATACAAAATGTAAAGAAAAATAAACCAATTAACCCGCACTTACCTTTGAAAATCTTCGTGGTCGAGACAAGAGACGAGAGAGAGGAGGGTCATTGTGTGACAACTTTCACTATCACTAACAGAATCACTGTTGTCTCTTGGCTCCATAGTATCTTTCTCTTTTTGTGCAACTTTAACAAGGAAACTATCTGGTGACACTTGTTTTTGCCTCCTTTTGAGGATTTTGCAGAAATGTGACATTGCATTGCTGTTAAACAGATTCATCACTCTCATTGCTCCAGTTTTATTCGGGTGGTGGAGTTTGCCATATTTTACACATCTTCCTCATCTTATTTAAAGTGAGGGATTCCTCCATCTTTTTCTCCTCCTCTATAACCTCTTGCTGTTGGGAGATGATCACCCATAATGTCACAGTGAGAGAGAACAATCGGGTCAGTTGTGGTCATGTGACGCTTAGTGTCCTGTACTACTCACTTTGCAAGACATGGCTCATTTATCAAGTTAAAATTTTTTAGAAATGTTTGCTTGTCTTGTGGAACACTCACAGTACAAGTTACTCGCAAGCCAAGGTTTTACTGTACATGGTCCTGAGGCACAACAAGCTTAGCGAACTTTGTTGTAAGAACATAAATGAACAGATGCAAGGACAGCAGGGCTCCCCATTTATATTTTCATTCTTGAAACTTTTAGTGCCTATAATATCATTAATTTGTGTCAAACAGAGTTTGCATTGAACATTTTGTACTCACTTCTATAATAGCAGCATTAATGGCAGCTTGAAGAGCCACAAAACCTCCCTTCCAGAATATTGAAGCGTGGCAATAAACATTTTCGTATATTTCATGACAATGACCTTTGTGGAGAAAGAGAAACTATAATTACCATTATGGATCATTTCATTTCTGATAATAGGATATGATGGTCTTTACAATGGCACCAAATTCTGAATGTTCTTATTTTAATTTAAAAATCTATGAAAGCATGAATTACAGTAGTGACTTAAGAAACAGGTTCACCCAAAGTGGAAATAGGAGACCAGGGTGAAGAAGGAGAGCAAGGAATTATACTTCTATCAGTGGTGATTTTATGTAACACAGATACCATCACCATTCTTAATGAAACGAAACAGAAAACAATTTAAAGTAAAAAGAAAAAATGAATATTTTTATCGTAAGGTATCTTCTTACGGTTTTCTATATACCAGCCTCCTTTTTTGTGTGAGGTGTATATTCCACACCCAAAGCAGAAAGTTGATCTCCGTGTAAGTAGGGGAACTAGCTAGGTGACCTGGGATCTACAACCATAAGCAAGAGGAGACACACAGGGAAACCCCCTGGGCCATAGCGCACAGTGAAAGACTCAGAGTAAGAAAATAACTAGCAAAAGTCTTAAGAAATGAGCTTTTAGGGACTAATAAGCAAGGACACATGCAAAGAGTTACTGTGCATCCAAATATGTGCCTCACCGGCTTAAAAGAGTAAAAAAATATAACTACTCCAAATGTGATATTGGCAAAAGTCACTATTGTGATGACAACCTATGTAACCAATAAAAATTATATGTAGGGAAAAGAGGGAAATATACAAAATATATTGATAAATAGAGAACAAAACATGTTGAAAATAATATACCTGTGTAGAAAAAAGAATGTAACGTCATTGTTAAATTTCTTTTGATAGTGGTTTAAATTGTGTATGATTTTTATCACATTCTGTACTCTTGTTTGTATTTCTGTTGCTCTTATTGGATGCTGTCCGCATGATTGTTGGTGGAACTTGTGAATATGATGTATCGCTCTATGATTCTAAGACACAATGTGCATGAGATAAAGGGACACCCAGAGGGGCTGAGTCTAATCCTATGTGCTCTTTTAAAAGCAGGGAGAGCACTCCAACTAGTAGCAGAGGGTCAGGTCAGGGAATTCCGAAGCAAAAAAAGGATCCCCGGTGCTGTTGCTGCCTTTCAGGATGGAGCAGTTCATGGTCAAGAACTGGAAAGTGACCGCTAATCAGTACTGAGAGGGACCCTGTCTGACAGCAAAAGAAGTAAATTCTTCTATGCATCTGATGCTATCAACAACACAAATGAGCTTGGAAGTGGGTTTTTTCCAGGAGCCTCAAGATAAGGGCCTAGTTTTGGCCTCGGACTGAGAAACAGCTGAGCTCATGTAGACTTCTCTGCCACAGAGGTATGAGGCGACAAATAGGTATTACTCTAAATCAATAGGACTGATAATTTGTTACACAGAAACAGAAAAACATGTAGAGACTCTTTACAATGAAAGTTCTTAGAAATGCTGTATCCTTCCACCCCTCCTGGTCTTTTAAAGTTTTATATTCTTTCCATAAGAATTATTTCAATTTCCTAAACGTTTTTCCTTCAAGAAAAAAATTTTCAGGTATTATTTATTACTCAGCTAGTTAGTAGATGTTATCTTTTATTCCTAGTACATACTATATTTTGTAGTATTATTTTCCTTTTTTGTGTTTTTTATTTCATCTTTTATTTAACGATTTATTTTTTTGTGTGTTCTCGGTTTTATAATTCCATCGGGAAAGACATATTCAGTCTGTGATTCTCCTAACTCTCACTTAGTTTCTGGTCTTTGCATATTGGACAGTAAATTTATATTCAGAGATACTTTATTTTTTCAGCCTGAGTTAGGGTTGCAATTTTCTAGAGAAAATTTATATCCTGTTTTGCCAGACACCCCAGTGCCTGACATCCAAAGGCCACTTTCTATTTCTGCTTGAGATTTCCTAGACCAGGCAGGCGCAGTAAGGAAGAACCCAACCCGGGGAGAAGGTAGGCTGAGAGATATGAGTTCTTGAAGGAGAAATCTCTTCTCTTCTTGCATAACTCAAGAGAAGGCAAAGTTCTTTTAATTCTTCATTTTCCATCAGGTCTTTCTCTTGCCTACTCTTTTGCTGAGTATTTATCCTCTCCAAACTCCAAATCGCTACAGGAAACTCTCTTTTACACAAACCTCAGATTTTTTTCATCTGTTCCCTGATAGCTATTAAAACTAATGCCTTTTGATTGCCGAGACTGGCAAAATCATATAACATCAATAATACCCTATTATTCTAGATTTGCTGCCCTCTTCATTTTGGAACTTTGAGAATTTATTTTACTTTCATGTGGCTTACTTAGACATTTAAAGGGAACTTTGTTCTAGTTTATCCATAAATAATTTAACTTTAACAAGCATTATAGGACAGCTATCTATTATAAATAATATATTGTATATATATGTGGGTGAAGGTTGTGATATTTGTATATAATTATTTGTAGCCACTATATGTGGAATGTGTTAGTATACTCAAAAATGATACATACTTTTGAAATTTATGGAATGACACATGAATGTCACCATGACAGGTGGTGATTGTCTAATGTGACTTATTGACATTGGTTCCCACAAATGGCCAAGACATAATTGACATAGAGAAGAGTGGAAAGTTACCTTCATGGTTACTGTTTTCCTTCATTTCTGGGATTCTTCCTCTTGACAAGAATTTAAGATGGTATGAATATGTATCTGTGAAGGTTACGCTTGCTATGTCACCAGAATACTCTTCTCCCAATTCTTCAATATGTTTTTCTTCTGACAGTCCCACGACTTCTTGATCTACCATCACAAGAAAGGAAAATTAGTGTAAGTCATGGAAAGCACAGCTGTAAGATATGATGTTCGATCACTTTTACTGCAGTTTCTTATGAAAACAAAATGAAATCAAGTACTGACTGAATAAATCAATAATCTAAAAGGTAGGAGGAGATATTTCTAGAGCTTAGTCTAGATACAAACAGAAGGAATACTTGAAAATTAATTATTTCATCTTTATATGTTGTAGTTATTAAGCTGATTTCCATAAATAAAATATTATACTATACTGATTAAATTCATCACAGAATTAGAATTCTAATAAATCTAAAATTCTAATATCTAAATCTAAAATGGCCATAAAGCAGTGGTTTGTGCAGATTGGAAATAATTATATGACATTATTTTCCTTTATAAACTTTGACAGTACAGCTAATAAGGTAAAAAAAAAGCATGAAAAGTTTCAAAAAATGTAGAATGCTTATATTCTTTTCTCTAAATAATCCATTAGGGCAGATTTTATGTACACTGCCATGTAGATGTTTTATTAAGAGTAAAAATTTACAAAGGAATACAAGAAAAGCCCTGAATTAAATGGAAATACTGAGGATAAAGGCGGATATAGCAGGCAACATATATTTTGATAGAACACAATACTGGTACTCCTGGCTTCACTAAACCCGGTGTGAGATCAGCAGGCTTCCTTGTCCAGTTAACTTGTGCTCCAAATGACAGTCTCTTGCTTGGTGAGTAACACACTAAGTTTGAGTTACTCAGTGTTAATAGTGGCCTTTTACTTTCAACAAAGGCGAAGTAATGTAGATTCAAATTTCATGCTTTACAAATTTTGACATTTGAGACCTTTTTATCAACTGAAATGGAAATAAGAGCATGTATATGCAGTCAAATGAACACATACTGACCCCAGACATTGATTGCTCTTAGGTTTCCAGAAAACTCACCTGTCATAAAGGAGGTAGTGGCTACTTTAGCCATTATCTGTTGGGTTTCCCTGGTGATGGGTGTGTATACAATTGAAAATGCAGAATAATTGAATGAATCTACCCGTCCCAGATTCATTGTAGACAATGAAGAAAAATCATTGACTTGGTAGCCATCAAAATTCACCAGCAGGTACAAAGGAAATAGGAGGAGCAGTGAGCTCATCCATTCCTGTATAAGCCAAGAAAAAGCCAAGAGAAAATTAGGACTTCAAGTCACTCATCCACAATCATTTTCTGATAGTTTTATTAATGTTGCTTTTTAGAATTTATATATATCTCACAATAGGAACAATGTAAGTATATATATGTATATAGTATAATTTCAGCAGTCTGAGTAATTTGAAGAACTATTAATAGGAATTCAAATTATTGAACCTCAGCATCACTGCTAAAGCATGTACTATTGATCATGAGAAAATATGAACTGCAAGAGGGTGAAGGGGTTTAAATTATTATTAGTGAGTGTTGCCCTGATGATCCACTTGGGGAGTAGTTGATTTGCTGGAAGTCTATGTGTTGAAGAGAAAGTTCTGTGGTATTGCTTGTTGAGCTGTGATGCAATGATTATATGTTAAGATTATAGAACTGGAAACTTGGCAGAATGCCAAAGACTTGGGCAATGCTGTCTTGATTAGCTATTCTAAATCTTGGTGGTGTGCAAATTCCCAATGAGAAATCACTTTACTTTTTTTTTTTTTTTTTGTGGTGCCAGGGATTGAACTCAGGGCCTTGTGCTTGCAAGGCAAGCACTCTAATCACTGAGCTAAATCCCCAGCCCTGCTTTACTTTTATAACACTTAATCTTAGAAAAATTCATAACGTACATACAGTAGAATTCCCATTTAGTTAAAAAAGCTACCTGGCTATCTCTATCTGACTTTAAAAATGTGCCAAAGTTAAACCAGGCGTTTTGTTACACTGTAGGATTATAAACAAATGCTAATTTTCTTCTTGGCACTAAATATGTTTCAAACCCTTCTGCTAATTTTAAAGAAAATGATTTATTTTCAAAAAGAGAAATTCAAATTTTTAGTTATCTATTTCTGTAGGTTCATTTGTTTGCCATATCTTTAGAATATAATTATCTTAGCTCTTGTGTCTATGAATGGGAACACTAGTGAACGGTGTGAATATTCACTTTTAAAACATTGATCGAATGTTCAACTTCCAATGAGCTTCAGTGCTTTTAGACCTCAATTTATGGGTCAGTGCCAATTGAAATGCCCTAAAACAGATTCCTGGTCTGCAAAATAGCTCTTTCCACCATGCGGAGGTGCTGTATTTATTGATTTATTTTTGGTTTGGGGGAGATAAACAAAAAAGCCTGAGTGCTTCTCAATAACATACATTTTCCGAACATAATACCAAGTGACACAGATAAATATCAGATCATACCATTAAAGACTCTCTTTTCATCCTCCATTTCTTAAGCAAGTTCTTGTGTAATAAAGCCCAAGTTTGTTGACACACATTTATCTCTCTCTCACTCATTTTACCCTAGTTAATGAGAAAGAAGGGGAGAAAATAAATATGAAATTTGTGACATGAAGTAATATCCTGCAAACCAAAAAGCATAGCTTAATAACTCCAGATTTCAATGAGTGCTTAGAACTTAAGTGTCTCCAAATTAGCATTTTATTACTCCCACGCTATTCTTTCCCCATTTCCAGATCCTGCTTCATAATTTATTTATGATCCACTCTGCTGGTTATTGATTTATTGCTTCTTAATTTTAAATTCATAGACAGCTCTATGGAAAGGAATCTGACTCCTTTTTGTTGTAAGCTTGTGTGATGTTAAGCTTTGTCTGTAGAAGAATTTTTTTAGTCTATTTTTTGTTGCTATAACTCAATATCTGAAATTGGGTTTTTCATAATATAAAAAGGTCTATTTGACTCACATTTCAGGTGGCCACAGGAGGGCTGGAACAGCAAGGCACTGGCACTGTGGCAAAGGGGCCCTGGCTGCATCACCATACGGTGAAGGAACAGAGACAGAACTGGCCATATCCACAAGGTGCCGAGCCTACCCTTGGCCTTGCCTTATAGCAGTATGCTCTCACAAGAGCTAATGCATTCCGCGAGACCAGCAACGACCCCTTTCAAGCATGATGCCCCCATCTGTGACCTGTTTCCACCAAGTTCCATCACTTAACAACACTACATTGGGGACCAAGTGTCTGGCACATAAACTCTTGGGTAACAAACTACATCCAAACTATAGTCGGACTACAGGAAGAAGACTCTCCTGGGTCCTGGGGTGGTTGAATTACCAGGCTCTTTGAGAGTATATTCCTCCATTACCAGAACCACCACCCTGCTTAGACTAAATGGCTTTCTCCAATGCAAAACAGTCTGGAAGGTGCAGGTTGCATTGTGTTTTCTGCAGCCCTCCACAGCGAGCAGTCATGGACCTGGGCGCCCTATACAGCTACAGCTCTACCTCCACCACTTAACCCTCTTTGCTTTCTTACTGCCAAGGCAGTGCACCCCATCTTCGTGCCCGTGCCTTGCCACTCCAGTCTCTCCGCGCTCAGTGGACTGCTGCCATCTGTTATCCAACTTGTCAATACTTTATATCCCCAAACAAACTGGTTCTCCCGGGGATATTCTGTCTCATCCCTGAAACAGCCTTTGGAGTTCTGTGTCCACCTTTGTACTTAGTACCTTATCCTGTTCTTATTTAACGGTTCTCTGTATTACTCTCCCTCCTTTTAAGTTTCTGCATGGTTTCTGTCTCCTGATCACATTTAGACCAGTGCACATAGGCACACACATCTTGGCTCCAGTAGACATATCCTGAGGCACACAGCATCTTTGTATCATTTGGCTTAAGAACCTGAATAATTGGTAAGTTGTAGAAATTAACCCATCTAAGATAACTCCATAGAACCTTTGATGTTTCTAGAAGAAGTAATCATAATATATAACAATTTTTGAAGAGAAGGCTTCGAAATTTCTTTCACCAGTGAGAGAAAGCTAAATCGTCATTATCTTTCTACAAAAAATTAGAATATTGGCATAGAAACGTTACCAGCATTTAAGACCTGTAAGATTGCAAAGAGGATTTTATTTTTAAATGATATTAACTTCTTGTTTCCATCTTCAAGAATGTATTTTTTTTTGTGTGTGGTTACTATGAGTAAAAAGAAGCATTGTAGAGTCATCAGCTATATATATTTTCCAAAATAATTGTAGCAATTTATACTACTAGAAGTATTTTAAAATTTTATCATTCCTACCTCTTCACCGGTGCTTGCTACCATCATTCTCTACAAGACGTCCTTAATTCCTCTGTCATATACAATGCATAAAGTCTCAAGAGAAATTATTTCTCCCAACCATGAAAGAAAGCCACATGATCTACAAAATCAGAACTTTTCTTAAGCCCACCGAAGAGCAGGGGTTATAAACTGAATTTCAGAAGGTAAAGTCTTCTCCAAGGAGAGACAGGCAATGAGTAATTTCACTTTGGTGAAAAGTATCCGAGGAAGACATGGGCACCCTAAAAGCAGATAAGAGTAAGTCAGCTCCTTGAAAAACTAAAACTAGAAATTCCATTTGAGCCAAATGTTCCTCTTCTAGCTGTCTTCCTGAAAGAGTTAAAGCCATCATACTACAGAGATATGTGGACATCCATGTTTATAGCAGCACAGTTCGTAATAGCTAAATCTTGGAAACAGCCTATATGTCCATCAGTAGATGCATGGATAAAGAAATTGTTTTTACACCCAATGGAGTACTACTCTGCCATAAAGAAGATAAATGGATCATTTCTAGGAAAATGGATGCACCTGAGACAACAATGTTAAGTGAAATATACCAGACACGCAAACTTACATATCATACCATTTCTCTCAGAGGAGAAGCACAGAATGAAAATAAGGAGCAAAATAAAAGATAGATAATACAAAGTAGGGAGATGGATCATTCTCAAAAGTGAATGGGATCAACAAATGGAGGGAAGAAGAAAGGAGGGAACAGATAAGAGAAGAAAAAGTTGGGATGTGCCATGTACACGTACTAACTCCACACAAGGAATGCAAATATTATGTACTGCAAACATGTACAAAAAAAGGGAAGGGGATCAAGAGATGGGTGGGGGGGAGGGAAGGGAAAGGGGATTAAAAAAAGGAATTAAGATCTGTTATATTCATATACCAACTTTCCACAAGGAATGTACACATTATGTACCATATGCATAAGTACTAATAAACTAAACTAAAAAAAAAAGAATAAATCCGTTGAAATCTTAATGAATAAAGTCCCAATGTGAGGTGACATGGTTGTTTGCAATTCCTTACAGCCCAGAACTTGTTTGCCACAAAGTTTTCAACGGATGCCACTGGTTGGTCACCAAAAGATGGGGTGAAGCAAGAGAACGGAGGGCCACATCCATGGACCACAGACCACACAACACACCCATTTCTCACAGTGTTTTCTTCTAAGATCAAGTGCTGTAAGGCTCTCATAGGAGTATGGGAATTCCTTGTACCCCCATACAGAGACATGCATCTTGGGCAGGGGGTGAAGCAGAAGCCAGAAGCCAGTAATTACTGGGGGCAGTCTGTAAATTCTCCCATCTCCACTCTTACTCCACACCAGGCAAATGTATACTGCTGCTAGGACACGGATAGGAGCAAAAAGCCACTGTACCCTGGAGCAGAAGAAAAAATCACCTTTCTTCCATCAAAAGCATTGCATCAAGTAAAAAGCCCAAGCCACCTGCCCCTGGGGTGGGAGTTAAAAATATTCCTGTCCGCATTTCTAAGCAAGGAGCAGCTGCCGCTGAGGCTTGCTCCAGGGATTCAGCATGGATACAAGGCAGAGGTAGGCTGTCATTGATGGGGGGAAGAGGAAGCTCTCACCTGTCCACGACCTTCGAACAGGTGCAGGTGGGAGGGGCCGGTGAGTAGAGACATGAAAAACTGTAGAGGAAGGGCCACCTCAAGGCCCAGGTCCCACAGTACCCATCAAGTATTGAGGATGCAGTAGGAAATCTAGATTTACTCTATTCGTATTTCAAGCACTGAACTGGGCAAAAAGCTACACGTCTATTCACAGGGCTGGAGTAGAAGAATAGTGAGGGATGCGGTTCAGGTGTGCAGGACCTTGGGAAGTTGAAGGTACAACACAAACACAGAAAAAAGTCTACGGATTCCCCAGGCCCAAACTAAGCACACTGCACATCTGCCAGTCTGAGGGATGTGTGTGGGTATCTCCTTATCTGAATTTGCATTGCCTCATTTTCCATAGATGGTTTAGATTTCTTCTAGAGACAATTATTTTGGAGGACATAGTTGCCTTTGTGCCATATCTGATTGGAGGAGTTCACTATAATTTTAGGTACTTATTTGTAGCTAGTTCTTTCACTTTGTCAATTTTAAATTGATTCATCTTTTATCAAATGCAAACTTGGAGTCAAACTTAGCAGCTTTTTCCCCTGACTTTGTATTTTGTGTGTATGTCCTGTTTAGAAGGTACTTCTAGTTTTGAAGTCATAGATACACACTCTCTTATTTTTTGTAATAGTTTCAAATCCTTTTAATCCATGTAAGTTAATTTTTGTGTAAGACATAAAGCAGTAACTCAAGATATCATTGGTGATTTTTTTTCTTTTTCATTTGTCAGGCAAACTGTCCCAACACCAGTTACTTTGTGGTTTCTTCTTTCTTTATACATTTGCTGTATATTTTACCTCAAATACTAGGTATGTGTGTGCATATATAATACATGTATTTACACTACATGCATGTGTATGTATTTGAAGTGTTATTCTTTGAATTAATAACTTTGTATATTTCTTACAGACTATCTAGTTACTAGAGATTTATAAAAAACTCTCGTAAGTGCTGGGAAAGTTCTTTTCATTGTTAGTCTCTTTTGAATTGTCTCATTTATACTGGAGGCTTACCATTTGTGGCAGAGACTTTTTTCCCCTGAGCTCAAAGCTACACTCCTTTCACAATGTCACAAGAATTCTTATAGCCAAAGGAATGTAGGCCAAATAATTATGTGCTATTTCTGAATTATAATCTTAAGAAGTAGATGTCATTCTATTTTTCCTCTTATGTCAGGTAGGCATCTTGGAAGGTGGTGGGGCAGAAGATAGTTGGTACCTTAAATCCTGAGATGAAGATCAGCCATTGACTAGAAACTCATGCTTTACATGATTTAATGAGTAAGAACATATTTTATAGTATTTGGACTATGACATAATTTGGTTACAGTTATATCACAACCTATTAAACCATAACTGGTACACTCTTCTATATTAATCCTGGAAAAGTTTTGGTAAGTTTCTGAATAAATGAATGAATATCTGATTGCAGTTGCATTAAACATATTAATTCACTCAGGGAGAATTAATATTTTTATGGTATTGAGTTTTCTTCTACAGAGTTACTATTTGTGTATTTTTTTCCAGTTACTATTTTATGTCCTCAGTAATGTTATGGAAGATCCATGGAATATTTGTGTAAAAGTTACTCACAAAAAGTGATAGCTTGTGACTAGAATTTTGATGTATTGTGTGCATTTGTAATTGCTGATATCTAGAAATGCTAATGATTCTCTGTATTGAATTTATATTTTAAAACATCAATAAATTCTCTAATTAGTATATTTTTAAGATAAAGCCTTCTAAATTCTAACATAGTTGTATCAACCGATCAGATCATCTTAAAGTAACCCTTTAACCTCTTACATCATTTCTTGTTCTAATGCTGAGGAAACAACCATAATTCAAGGTGAAAGAGGTGAGAATCATAGCAGGTTTCCTTGTCTTCTCGATATAGAAGAGGATAACATGAAAGTCTCACCATTCACAATGGCATTCTTTATCTGTTTTTGACCACATGATTTTTGTTTTTGTTTTGTTTGTTTGTTTGTTTGTATCAGGGTCTTGCTATGTAGTTCCAGCTGGCCTTAAACTCACTATGTAGCCCAGGCTGGCCTCAAACTCAAGGCACTCCTCCTGCCTCAGCCTCCCAAGTGCTGGGATTACAGGCATGTACCACCATGCCTGGTTTAAATTAGTTTTGTTTTTGTTTTTGGGGTTTTGGCATATGGTTTTTATCAGGGTAAGCAATGTCAACTGCTGCTCTACTTTCCTAAAGTATTGACTCATAAATTAATTTTTCATTATTTTTTGCATTTTTGTAATTTCATATATCCTTTTATAATTATATCTACTATAATCTGCCAATGTGTAAATTAGATTGATATATGCTCTTATGTTTCCCAGCAAATATTAAAATTTGTCATGAGGGTTTTTTTTTTAATACAACTGAATCGAATTTGTCAATATTTTACTTGGAATTATTGGAGGTCATTAATTACAGTGGACTATAATTTAACTTTTCAACCACTATTCTTTTCTGATTTTAACCCCAATCTTATATTAGCTTCACTACGGGTAGCATTTCCTGTTTCACTTTTCCAGTGCAGTTTGCAACACACAGGATGATCTGCTGCCGGAAAACGAGTAAATTTGATAGTAAAACCTTGTAAGTTTGACATGTTTGAGATAAGAATAGGCTAGATTATTGTTATTAGTTAATGAAGATTTAATTAATTAGTAATGATTGGTTTATTCAGGTTTCTATTTCACCTCGATGCAATTTTGGCAATTTTTACTGCAAAAGTATTCATTATATCTATTTTTTTAGATTTAATAGCATAAAATATGATTAATTTAAACTCTGTATAGCTATTTTTTTAAAAAATCTTGTATTTATGTGTGTATTTATATATTTTCCATCTTTCCATTTTTAAATTTTCTTTCTATTTTTCTTGATTAGTTTGTTAGAATTTTATGTTAATAATCCTTAGAAAAACAGCAGTGTTAGTATTTGATCATTTGATTGTTTTTTATGTGTTCTATTTTATTAATTTCTCTTTTTATTCTATTATGCTTTTTACACTGTTTTTTTGATATTTGCTTTGCTGTGTTCTCCCTTCACCTCTTGGCTTAGTTTACTAGTGTTAGCATAGTGGTTAAGGATGTGGACTCTGGAATTGGGCAAGTGAACACAGGACCGACCTATCGCATCAATTCCTCACCTCTGCTTTCCTCTACACCCCTGGTCTGGAAACTTTGGAATTTCGCCCATAAAGACAGACTTCTACTTTGACCCATAGAAGGAGGTAATGTTATGGTTCAAACTGGACTGCGGTCTCACTAAGTGGAAGATGAAGCTGGACAGAAGGAGGCATGTAAGGGGAGTGTTTATTGGAAGTATAAGAAGGCAGAAAGCTCCCCATTGGTTGGGAGGGGTCCTGAAATGGGTGGCCAGGTGGAGTCTTTGTTTACAGTCTTTTATGGACAAGCAGAGGGTAGGAGTTTGCTTAGTGTCCGGTGTCACCTATCACTAGTGGACCTGTGGATTCAAAATAACCAGTGGAGCTCAGGCCTTCTAAAACAGAGTGCAAAAGAAACACCTGTTACTAACTAAGTGTCTTTGAATTCCTGGAAACCTCGCCCCCAGCCCGGATTAAGGGAGGGGTTTTTAACTTGGTGCATTCCACTCCCCCCATCTGCCTGTCCTTAACTCATCATTTTCCCCCATGTTTGTTTTACATCTGTTAGCTTAGCTATCTATATGGCTTGAGTTAGCTCTTAAACCTGTGTAAGTACTGTTTGCACTGAAAGCTTGACCAGTCCAACTGCATTCTAGGTCCTGTCCTTTGCTAGCTGCCTATTTATTAGGAAAATAACTAACTCCCTCTTACATAGCAAGAATGATGTCTGGGAGGTCTCGAGTGTATTTGCTTGCTCTCTTCCCTCTGCCATTGCTGGAAGAGCAAGTCTGATCCAGCCAGAGGGAGGGCAAAAGGCACATGCAGCCCAGATGAGTCACCTCAGTCATCCGGTGGAGGGCACAGTCAGCCAGACTCAGACATACATCAAGCCTGTATGAGATCAGGAGCCATCTACCATCCACCTCAGTCATCACAGCTATGAATGCATATAGTTGTCTGTTACTTATTTGTTTTGTTATTGCTGTCATGCAATATAAATATGGTGGCCAACTGCAAGTATATATGTTACTTAAGGATTGTCTTTATAGCTTCCATGATATTGAAGTTGGTTTTTAGTGACTTTTTATTTTTGACTTAAAAATTGTCATCAGATGAATGTTATCACTATGTACATCTAAAATGTACCATTAAAATAAAATTTAAAAAATTTAAAAAAATTGTCATCAGAGAAGTAACTTTTCTGTGAGTTATTGATTCTGTGAAATAGCTAAATTCTGTGAATTTCCCTGGTAGTGCAGCATATTGTAATATTTGAAAAGGCTGCATGTGCAATTGAAATTCATGTGTGTCGCCATTTAGGTTAAGTGTTCTGTATAGATCTGTTTGCTCTTTCTAATCGTGTTCTTCAAATCTTCAGCATCCTTTCTAATTTCATATTTACCAGGTCAGTTAGTTTTTGGTTGCATCCTGTTAAATTTTTCTACTCTAATAATAGATTTGGCAAATTTTTCTTATGTCTGTTAGTTTTCAGCAGATGCACCAACTTTCAGCTAGTTGGCTGCCTACAACTTTGCTCCATTGCTTATTTTCCAGTGTCACGTTGCTTCTATTTCTCATAATAACATAAAATTCTTGTTCCTTTATGCTAATATTTGTGTCATATATCTTTATTTTTAACCCTTAGCTGAATTTTAAAATACTTGACTAATGCATATAGCTCAGAACTGCTTGTACGTTTAGACTTTTAAATTGACAGATAGCAATATTTTAAGGAAGCTAATTAAATTGTGTATAGATTTTTGTTTTGGACGATCTCTCATTGAATTTTATTTTCACACTAAAACTATTCTTTCTTTGCTTCTGGTTTTGTCTCTTCTGACCTTATGGTCTATATTCTTACTAATTCTTATTAAACTGATAAAGATTTCTTTCCTTCTCCTTCTTTCCTCTCCTATCCAAAAGACATAAAAGCTATTTATATTCCTTTAATGGTTACTCTTAACTTTAGAATTTCCCAGGGAAGTGTAAGTTATTTTATAAAACCTCAGCATCTTTCATTGTACCTACACAAAGACCATCTATTAGAAATACTCTCTAGATATTGTAACTCTCTACTGAATTCCATCCCAGTCATTCTGGATCATTATTATATAGAAATGTAGTTCAGTTTTTAATTTAAAATATACTCAACGTAAATTTATTTTTGCTAACAATAGCTCATTAGATTCTCCAGTGAACTCTATGGTTTCTGTAGGTTGGTGGTGATGTATTTAGGATTGTGCTTGAAGTGGAGACCGTCTGCGGTGGGCCCAGAGTGGCTTCAGCAGAGTTAAGAAGCTGTAACCTTTTTTCTTGTGTGTGGGTTGGTTCTCTGTGAAAGCATCCCACAGACTTTACCTATAATAGCCTGCAGAGAGCAACATTATTCTTCCATGGCTGTGGCTATCACATCAGCCACCAGTGAGATGGATAGCAGCAAGTAACTCTTTAGGCATATTGAACATTGAATAAAGAACATGCATATGATTGCATGTGGGGGGGTGATTTAATGGGGAAATTTGTGCATACATTCTATTGCAGGAGGATCACAAAATACCTCCCAGAAGGAGATCCTTTAGTGCATGAGAATAATAGTGCTACATCTTTCCAAAGACCCACTCAGCCCACACCATACAAACATGGTATGCTGAGCCTCTCCTGAAAATGGGATTTAAGTGCTCTCCAAAGATCTTCCCTGTGGGAGAAAAGAGGATAGCTAAGCTGGATTATACCAAGTAAAGAGATTCTGGGATGCTCGCCCATTTTCAGGAATGGGACTTGGAAGGTGCTCAGGACTTCTGACCACAGTGCCCATGTCTCCCTGGTGAAGGCTACCGATCATCTCTTAAGTTATGAATTCTGAAACAAGTGCCGTCCTCCCTCTATGTGAATACTGTGTTGGCCAGAGATGGACGCCACACGGTTGCTGTGAACCCATCCATTGTTGTGAAGAGTGGATGTGTCCTTGTCTGCAGCTCTCATGTCACTCCTGGGACAGAATCACACCCAGGGTGGTGCCACTTCCTAGAGTCAAAGCTCAGCTCAGGAATCCAGAAGCCAGTTCCAACCGGAGGCATGTTGGCCCCGGCAGGTTCAGAGAGTATTGCTAGAGCAGGAACCTGCATGTGGCTGGCCAGAGAGGCCGAGAGGCAAGTCTAGCAGGCAGAGTAAAAAGATCAGAAATCCCACGGGAAAGAAAGGCAGGGAAGACAATCGCAAGAATGAAATAGCATCAGGTTAGGGTTTTCAGTGAAAAGGGGCCGAGGGACCCCGTGTGCAGTTCTTAGTGTAGAGAATTCAGAGTGACGCTTTGAAGGGGCCCGTGCAGGGCTGTGGCAGAGGCTGGGCTGGCCCAGGGTGTGACCTCCTCATGATGGAGCCAACCGCAGCCCTGTGGAGCATGGAATAACTTCTCTAACCCCTTAGATTTTCCACTGTCAATCAGTATTGCTACTTTCTTTTCCCCCAATTGGTGTGTGTTCTGCCGTTTGTAAAGTGACCAATAACATGACTTCTTTACCAGACATATGGCAATTATAGCAATTAGTTTTCAATTTGAATGGCTGATTTTCTCCTATCACACTGTTGGTGAGTTCAGAACAAAATAAGCTATAGAAGCATGAACGATCTATTTAATACAAACATTGTCCACTCAAAATAATGTTGCAATAAGGAAAAGCTACACATTTCACATTCTCACTCAACTCATGGTGTCCAAAGAATGAAAGATTCTGAAAAGCACCTTACATTTTTAAAATTCTTACAGTTTGAAAGTGAAAACAACAGAGAGTAAAAATATTCCTGTAAATGCTCTTGATAAGCAGTCTCAAAGTCAGAAAAACAGCTATCCAAAATGTCTTCAAATTATTTGGCAATAAAAATGGATAACTATGTCCTCAGAAGCAACTCAGGGTTAAAAACCGATTCTCAATATTCTAAGTTCTGCACCATTTTTTAAAGCCAATCTCAGTTTGTTTGTATACTCAGTTTCTGGCTTAAAACAAAATCATAGTTGTATTTTTTAAAAAAAAACCTTATATTTTAATTCAATGCTTTTTTTCTATCTTATATTAAGCACCAGATATCGAAACGCTGCCAAATAGCTTACTAGTTTTCATAATAATTCTTCCATAGATCCTTAGCATTCAGCTCATAAAACTAATTTTGTGATAGGAAAAAAAGAAAAGATAGTTTCCAAGACCAAAAGACAACCAACCACAAAACAAAACAGAAAAATGCAACTTACTTTTGAGAAATTTGGTCCCTGTGTTTAAAAGACAATGATTCACATTTCCCCCTCCTCGTTTCTACCACATCTCTAGAATTTGGTTAACTGTGAGGACTGCTTTTGGAAGGGAAGTTATGATTTCAGTTCTGTTGGCCTGGCCTACACACGTGGTCACTATTGGACTGTTTGTCTTTTCTCTGACATTCAGCCAGGCTCTGGCGGCAGAGCAGTAGCATTTGTACTTGGACACATGGTTGTATCATATTAAAAAATGCAATCTTGCAGAGGAAATTCAACATTCCTAAACTGTCAGTAGTTGTAAGCTTTTCTCTATTATGCCCAAGATGACTGGGCCTAATATCTAAGTTTGAAGCAGAATTTTAAAATCATGAGTAAGTGAACAGCTTAATCAGAGAAAAGTTGTTCTCTCCACAGAGCTCTAGACTATTTCACCTACACATTCACTTACAAAATCAAGATTCCTTTCTTCTGTTTCCCAATTTCATTAGCATTCAATTGACTTCTTTCTAATTTCCCTCAAGACTAATTCTTTGGTCCCTGGATTATTTACCAAGGTGTTGTTTAATTTCCAAATGTCTGAAGATTTCTTGTTATATTTTGGTGATGGTTTTATAGTTACATTCTACTATGGTCAGAAAACATTTTGTATGTTAAAATTTTTAAGTCCTGTTTTATTGCCCAGGATGTGACCTCTCTTAGTGAATACTCCATATGGACTTGAAAAGATGCGCATTTTTGAAGTTAATCTGGCAGATAGTAATAAAGCCAACATCCAATGTTGGCTGTAGTGAAAGTTGTGATGATTTTAAAGTTTAATGCCCGCACTTCTATCAGTTCCATCTGCCACCAAATACACGGATAACAGAAGTATGATCAGTTACAGTTCTGCTGTTATAGATTAGGTCAGCTACAAATATATAAAACCTGTAATGTATTCCAAGATTATTCTGATGAAATTTATTAAAAAATTTCCCCTACCTGGTCCTTTGATCTACTACATTTATAAACTCTCTTAAACAAAGTGGCAGGTGTCACAACAGATTTGGATAAAGAACAGGATCCGCAGATTTACCTCTCAGACATCAGCTCCCTTTACCTTTGGTGTTTCTGTCGGGTGTGTTATTTTTTGGCATCAGATATGGTACATAGTCTATACATTATAAGTACATTAGTGCTTTCCACATCAAGTGAACATACATTCACAAGAAAACGCACTGAAAGGTGTGTCAATGTTTAGTATTTGTTTAAAATGTTCACTAACTTGGTCACTTGAACTCTTGGTTTTACGAAATAATTTATTTTAAATTTGTAATGAAACTTCATTTTTACAAAGCATCCAACTTTAAGAATAGTGGAAATTCATACTTCTCCATCTGGATTTTAAAATAATGATTAAAAAACTCAGTCACTTAATACATTTTTTTAAAAAAAATTCAAAAGAGGGGTTAGGGATTTAGCTCAGTGGTTAGAGTGGTTGCCTAGGAAGCACAAGGCCCTGAGTTCAAAACCCGGCACCAAAAAAAAAACAAAAAAACAATGAAGAGAAACACTATGCTGCTTGTTGCATTTTGTGACTTACTTTTCTCACCATAAGCTCTGTGTATTAACTTTATTGAAGCTGATATAAGTAAGAAAATAAGCTGATATAAGTTAGAGTTAAATTGGAAAAAATCTGGTTATTCTTATTATTTTAAACACCTGATTAGGGTAATGCAAAAATATTTAGCAATGTAATTAAAATGCAACTTTATCATCCATCTATCAATCATCAAAAATTTCCCCTACTTTTCTGTGCTTTACTGATTATCAGCTATATGTAATTTACTATCTATTAACTGTCTATCATCCACTATTTATCTATTAATATTTTTAATAGCCAGATGGTCTAAAAATTGACACAAGTACAAATAACAAGTGCAAAATTGTCCTAAACGCAAAGACAGGGTAATAAATTTTCATTGATCAGCTTCATCATAATGGTAAAACACACCAATGCATTTGTTTGTGCTTGAGGAAAGAGAACACTCCATGCTGGTACTGCACAGTGTGTGACCTCTGAACGTCCACCAAGGAAGCAACACCTTGCAGGCTCCTTTCCTGTACACGTGCTTGTGTTGCTGCCCAGTCAGGACATGGCAGGATGCTGTGGGATGAGAAGACTTTGGAACAGTAAAGCAGCAGGTCCCAGAGACAGACAGTGGCAGTTTCCTGGGGAGCAGAGAGCCTGGTGGGTCTCTTTATAGAAGCCGCTGCCTCTCTTGTTAATCACATTGAAAACCCAGAGGGCAATTTTTGCTCAAATGACAGTCCAGGAAATTAAGAATAAACCAGTGACAGTTGTACACCAGGACTGACCACAGTGACAATCTGGGGAGAGTGACAAATAACCAGGTGACCCAGAAAGAAGATGGCCATTCGGCCGAAGATGGTAGCAACAAGAATCAAAAGATCTCCAGAACCAAGAGATCCAAGTCTTTTCCTTAGTGCAGATGGCAAGGGAGGAAAGATATCATTGAGCTGCATGGGGGATTTATTGTGGTCAATTTGAGCAGAAAGGCCTAGCTGGACTGAGTTGGTGTTGTTCTGGGCACAGAAGATCCACCTGAAGGTTATTGCCAACGTAGTACAAAGGAGAACAGGAGTAGAAGATAGGGGCCGGCTGTTTCCCAGGAGAAGCTCTGCTGTGGCTGGTTCTCCTGAAGGACTCAGCTGTTCTCCTCACAGAAGGAGCTCGGGGCCTTGCTGTCATTGAGGATGGCTGCTGTTGCTTTGGAGGAGCTCTGGTCTTCATCTCCACAGTAAGCATCATATCCTGGCTCCCGTATAGATTTCTTCAGCCTTTTAGTGCAGACACGAATGTACATGGGACATTGCTGTGGGCTCCCAGCCCTCGACTGGATCTTTCTGGTCTCCAGTGCATAGGTAGATGTTCTGCACTCTTCCTGCATTTGGCTTGGGTGTGTGAACGTTGTAACTTGTATTTGTCCTGTGTTAAATCTGCTTTCTTGTAAGCCATTGGCTCTAGAAAGGTAACTGGTATGAGCTGGGGCACTAATCACAGAATAGAGAGGGAGTTTGGAACCACAAGCTCATGGGACAGGGAGGCAAGGAAGGCAGAAAAGCAAAAAGACACAAGACTGTGCCAGAGGGACCGATGCAAGATGCTGTTGTGAGGTGCAGGCGAGATCAGAAGAAAGTGTTCTTCATATTTATATGAGGGGTTTGTTTCTTAATATGTTGCACAAACCAATAAAATCGTGTGTATGGAGGAAGGGACATTTTAAACATAATGTACCTGAGGTGTGTGTCATCACACTCTGGAAGAATATAATCTACTTTGAATATAGAGCTGGCATTAGTCTTGTCCCACAATGTACACAAAACAAACAATAAAAACCAAAACAAAACCAAGCAAAACCCACAAAGCAAGAGACAAGCCTTCCTCAGCAACAAGCATGAACAGAAGAAGAACACTTTAACCTCTTGGCTTCATTATTATTGGATTTCTGCTTGAGGCTTTAAGAATTTATGATCTGATATCCCTATTTGGCATGTCCCACAGACAATCGCAATGTTTGAAATGATCTGCTTCCTCGCATCCCATACCAAAATTATTTTTCTTAAATCTTTAGTTTGAAGAAATGTCACACGCTCTTCACCCACAATTTGTACGCCTTTGAGGAATAACACTTGAGAAATTATAGTAAAGCTGGTCTCTGGATTTTGAGGCCACGATCTGTGGCTGATGCAAGTTTGCCAAAAACTCCTTTATGTTTTTTGAACTGTGTTCAGTCTAGTCCACAAGTGAAGGAATCTGGTTCACAAGAAGGAGCAGATGACAGTGCACAAAAACAGCCAGTTTAATGGACAGGTTTCTTAGAAGGAAGAGGGGAGGGCCCATCTGAGTGGCATTTTGAGTCTTAAATTTTTCAGGATTTTTTCCTAATTTCTCCCAATCCATCATTTCCTAACCTCTGCTCCATTATTCAAAATGTGCTCCCACAATCTGATGGATAAATAAGATCCTCAGGGAAGAAGGCACCCCAGAACCTAAATGATGGACATGGCAGCTTGAGATATACTAAGAAGATGGAAAATCTAGATGGAACCCGTGGTAAAACTGGTTTATTCTCCTGGCTACAGTAGTTATAAGCAGATATAAGTCTCTCTGTAGTGTGGACTGAAAATTGATGGGCATGGTAACTGACAAGCTGTATATAGTTCTTATCCTGGAGTGAGTTCCATTTCATTCCCAATTAATCACTGTATTGTATTTATAACATAGTGAGATGAAATTCATTCTTTTTTATTTACGTACATGTTTCTTTACTTACAGAATGAGCAAGTGACCATATGATCTCTATAGTCAATTTCAGGCCTTGTATACAATGATTATAATGCTCACTAAAATGTACTTCTAAACTTCCAGCAAAAAGCCTATCCTAGTCAGTCTACCAAAACAAGATGATTTGTTTCAATATAGTAAATTTTCAAGAATAGACATATAGTAAATTTTCAAGAATTATTTTTCTGGCTATCTGTTACACTTAAAAATCAGCCCATGGAGTACTTCCAGATAATAAGATGGCTTCTCTGTAATTTAAGTCATCATTGCTATAATTACACTTTTAGACTTTGCATTAATCCATATATACTATGATCTATTGGTTTTGATTCTTTGTTTTCTTGTACATAGATGATTTGTGATTGAGTAACTCAGCAGCTCAGCTTCTGCACTTTTGCAAATATTCACAGACCCGTGAACTTCAAACCAAAATTTGCTGGTTGCTTCTGACTGAACAGGATGCAGCAGGTTTTATTAGATCACTGTTTCTGTTACAGCAACTACACAGAATCTAGGTAAATCTCATCAGAAGCCTCACAAACAAAAAGTCAATGGTGTGAACTGTTCAGTGCACAGAAAGAAAAGAATTCAGTTTACTTAGATTTTCCACCAAGCAACAAAACCTATTTTAAAAAGGCAAAACAATTTTGTGAAAAATAAAAGTAGCTGGGAGAATTTGGCATATGATAGTAATGTTGAGGATATATAATGTTGACTCTAGATAGCCATTAAATAAATATGTAAATAAACAAAGCAGTACACCTAAAGTGTACAGTATAGTATAAATCAAATTAAATGACACACGTATATTTTATGTGTATGAAAACATTCTTGCAACTTTTCTCTAAGTCTGATTTTGTGTTTACAGATCATGTGTCCAAATGTATGTGTGTGTGTGTTGAGTGTACATGCACATGTAACATCCTCCAACTAATTTTTAAAAAGATATCATAATGGCCAATTTTATTTTTACCAAGAACATGTATTGGTACATTGTATACATAATGATCATAATCCACATGGTTATTTTGTACCTGTACATGATACATCTTGGTTTTCCCCCCTCTTCCCCCCTTCCCCTCTCCTCCCTTCCATTCACTCACCCCTCCCTATTTGCAACAAGTGTGCTACACTTTACCATTTTTTCCCCTTTCATCTTACTTTTCTTTTAATCTTCTTCTTTATCCCCCTTTTCCCTATCTAGTTCTCTCTTTTGAGTACTATCTCTCTGTTCTTTTTATAAACAAAATATCTATTCTACCCCTTTGTCCTTATTTACACTTATGGTTTCTCATATCAGAGAAACAATTCGATGTGTACTAATAAGTGTCTGATTTATTTCACTTAATAGTATGTTCTCTCTTTTTTTTTTAAATTTTAAACCAAGAACCTGTATTGGTACATTCTACGTATAATGGTCACATTCATTACATTTGTTCTGTACCTATACATGATGCATCTTGGTTCTCCCCCCTCTCCCCCGCCCCTCCCCTCTGCTCCCTCCCTCCCTATTTGTATCAGGTTCATTCATCATTTTCCATATTTTCCCTTTCCCCTCTCTTTCCCCTGTTGCCTTTCTGCTTTTCCCCTTCTTTCTTTCTAGTACTCCTCTCCTCTGCACACCATCCTCCTTTTATATAAGATCTCTTACACCTCTTTGTCCTTATTTACAGTTATGGTCTCTCGATTTTAAAGATTAAGCTTTCATCTGATATTTTTCTTTTATTTCTTTTTTGTTTGTTTTTGTTCTGGAGATCGAACTCTGGGCCTTGCGCTTACTAAGCAAGTGCTCTACCACTGAGCTAAATCCCCAACCCCTCATTTGATATTTTTCTGAAGAATTTATTGTTTTTCTAACCATATACTTTTTGTCTATTTGGTTTATTTATTCTCTTGGATGTTTTTAAAGATTATCAATGTAGGGAAACAATGAGCCTTTTGCTTTCTTTCTTTTTTTTTTCTTTAGTACTCTAAAATATTCCTAGAAAAATGTGCTTAATATAACAAAGAAAACAGCAGAAAATATTAAAAAGAGAGATATACATCTCCACAGATTTATATTAACTGGAATAGACCTTTTGAGCATGTTGGAATGTTGGGAATGCAAGTTTGGATTTGTTAAATGATGAAAGTAAAGTTTCTCATTATTCTATTTCTTTAGCCCAGATATGGTTTATGCTACGATTAAAGGGACTCCAACTGCTCAGGCTCCTTCCAGGGATTTTATTGTTCAGGGCAAGGTGGTGCCAGGGAGTGGTCTCAGACCTCCTCCCCCAGTTGTTACAAATGCCCCTGAACAGTAGGTACAATGACTAGTTATTCAGAAGAAAGAAAACTGAAATGAAAATTTTGGGAAAATCTTTGAGAAACTAAGCTAGATAGAATGTTCAGATGGTTAATGACAAATAGTTTGAAAATAGAGGAACTAGATAGGAGGCCACTAAACTTGCAACAAAAAAATGAAAGTGATTAAGAGATCTAGGTGTTCTGCCAAATGGTATATCGTGTGAGGACCATGAAATATTTATTTCATTTTTCCTAGCAGCAAATAAGAACAGGAGTTTGATCCTGAATCATGGGTAGACCTTTCGGCTCAACACTCAGTGTGAGCACTGCTATAGGTAAAATAGTCTGAAAGTGATGGAAAATAATGATAAAATACTGTGGTGAGTGGGGGACAGTTTTATACAAAGTACTACTGTCCTGCCAAACCTAAACCTGCAAACAAAAAGAATAATATAATTAAATCAGGGGATATTTTGATTCAACTGTGGAAGACTTACAAGGGAAATATGGTGCAAAGCAGTAATTTATAAATAAATGTGCTGTGTGGTTGGAATCATTTAAGTGACATGGCACTAACATTTGTGGATGAATGACTGGAAAGATTATAATTATGCTTTGTGTGTTTTTCCTGGTTACTGAGTTATGTCGTGCAGGACTCCTTTGCAAAGGGTCCTTTGCCTTCCTGCCTTTCTGAGCATTGGCTTCTAAACACACACAAAATAATTTGTCCAAAAACAGACACAGTTCATTGCACAACTATTTACTTTGGTGATGACCTGTTGGGAAATTTTCCTGGATACGATTGACATAAAACATGTGCTATCTACCTGACTTGGCAGAGTATTATGTCTTGGCAGAGTATGATTATAGACCGCATGTTTTAGAACAGCAGTAGTAATTAAGGTAGAAAAGTGTTTGGCAAATTGAAAGCAATGTCAGGTCAGGTGTGACTTGCATACTACCGATCACTGTCCACTGTAGGTGCTACAGGAAGCTCTATGAAAGAGTCAGATGGGTTTATATTTGAGGACGAATTCCAACTATACGACATCATCTTGGGATACTCAACATCAGATCTATACTCAAACATCTTGTCTATATTTAAACTGTGTACTCAAGCAATAACAATACTAATGGCAACATATTTGATGGATAACTCAAATTTTCAAAACATTCTAAAAGGCCCTGCAGTGAAATTGATCATTGAGCTCAATCACAGATAAATTTTCCTGTGAGAGACACCATCATGTTATTTTAGAAGGAAGAAAAGGGGCAGTAAGATAACACAGCTTTTAAAAAATGGGTAAAACAAGCTAATCAGCTAGTTAGACAGTATAGTAGGGAATAAAGGTGAAAAGAGATTTATCCTGGCCTTATGCAGGATCTGAGTGCAGCAGAAGCAGAGGTAGCCCAAGGACAACAGCCCGAGATCACGGAAGCAGAGGTATAATGAATGAACTTAAAGAGCCTTGTGCCCAGGGCTCTTTGCAAAGGGAAATTATAACTTACTTTAGTGTTCGCTCATCAAAGCGAAAAACCTGCACGCACATAAACAAAACTACTAGTGTAAGGATTTAGAATTGAGAATCTAATAGAAATTTTGCCAATCAGAAGAAATAAACATATATAAGGATAAAGATGACTGCAAATCTATGGCAGCACAACATTATAATATGAACTAAGACATGAGGTTATGTCCATATATTTGCATTTATAACCCGTCCACACTCAACTTTTAACCAGATCCATGACAATATTTGGTATATGGACAAAAAGTTGATCTTGTTAGGAAGGCTCAGAAAATACAGTTTTAGTTCTGTTATAGTTTCGATGGGGAATGTCCCCAGAGGCATGTTGAAGGCTTGGTACCAGGTAGTGGTGATACCAGGAGGTGACAGAAACTTGAGGAGGTGAAGCCCAGTTGGAGGAAGCAGGTCACTGAGGCCATGCCTTTGAAAGTTATATTTTGTTCCAGCCCTTTGCAGTCTCTCTCTTGCTTCCTGGTGGTTTTGAGATAAACAGCCTTTTCCATTATGTGCTCCACCCACCAATGACATTCTGCTTCACCCTAGACTCACAATGATGGAGCCAAGTGAACGTGGGCTGAAGCCCCTAAAACTGTCAGCTACAACAAATCTGTCTTCCCTTAAGTTTTTTATATCATGTATTTTGCCACGGAGATGGAAAGTTGGCTAACACAAATTCTAATTTATTTTGTAATGATTTTAATCTGACTTATAATGTAACCACTATCTGGTATATTCTAGCTGAATTGGTAAAAATAATAGACTGATTTTAACATCTATGAAAATAAGTATATCTATGATTCATTGTATTAGAGGAGGCTGAGGGGACTAAATAAGAACCTGATGAACAATTCTCTTGATGGAAGAAAATGAGCTAGAGAGGGAAATGAACTTAGTTAATAATTGGTTAGTGCATTGATTTGGTCTACTGTTACCTTTATAAACTTCGGATTTTCACTGGTGGGAGGAGGTAAAAGAGGTGTCAAGCTGGTGCACAACTCTGAGCAATGTGTTTTTTTTCTGAAACATTTGATAGATTAAAATGCTTCTTTAAATCAAGGATCAACAAAATTCTTCTCTAAAAGATCAGATAGTAAATATTTTAGGTTCTGTGGGCCACATTCAGTCTCTGTTGCATGTGATTTTTTGTTTCATCATCCTTATTGTCTGTTTCACCACCTTTTCAACAGGTAAAAATTACTCAGCTTGTAGGCCATATCAAAACTATGACATAGAATTATCTACAGTGCTTCAAAGCAACACCTCCCATTCATTAAAGGAGACAAACATGTTGGACTTTGGAGCTTGTCCTTTTTTTTCTTTTCTTTTCTTCCAAAAAGCTGCAAACCAGGGAGGAAAACTAATTGTAATAAGTGACTTATAATTAAGGAAGCTTGGCCAAGAGCCAGGTAAGTGGATGGTGTAAGGAAATAGAATTTTCTACCAAATTGAGAGAGCTCCACGCTGGAATTCTGATATGAAATTTTGGCCAAGATAACAAGAAGATGAATAAGATAGTTTCCTATGATGTGCTTTGTAAATCTACAAATTCTCCTGATGGTACCCAGGGTAGCTGGCCTGTATTATGTAGGGTTGTATAGATTGTACCAGGTTTCAGAGATTCTACAGCCTAGCTTGATTGCAGAAGGGTGTAGCAGGGTGTAGAAAATCTTCCTGGAAGCTTTAGCCCACACTTTCTTCATGGTAAGAAAGGCTTTCTTGACACTTCATGTGTGTTTCTTTGTGTCTTATTATGTAAACAAGAAACAAACTCTGTGTGACTTAGAAAGGACCCTCAGGGGCTACTCTAAGGGCCCTAGTGCTTGCCTATGCATTTATTTTTCACTTTTAACCTATCCTTGACTTTCATGAATGCTTATATGACAGGTCATAAGAGTGCTTTCAAATAGGCAAACCTCTAAAATCCATGTCACTCCCCAGCTTGTTTTATGAGGTCAAATCTAACACCAAAAGTAGACTGTGAATGTTGGAATATCTATCTTCTTCCCTTGGACTTCAGCATTTCAGGTTCTTGAGGCTTCAGACTTTAACTGGAATTTGTACTGAAGTACTTGTTCCCTTGTTCTCAGGCCTTCAGTTTTGTACTTGACCTGCATCATCAGCTTTTCTGTTCCTCTACCTTGCAGATGGCATACTATGGGGTTTTTAAAATCCCATTTAGTTGCATAAGCCAATCCCACATAATAAATCTCTATCTGTATCTCCTGTCTATCTATCGATGTATCTATCTATCTATCTATCTATCTATCTATCTATCTATCTATCTATCATATATCTCCTATTGCTTGTTTCTTTACAGAACCCTGACAAATACTACCAAAAAATGAGTAAATGGATAGCGAGTGTTATGGCTTGTATCTAGATGTCTCCCCAAAACGTCATGCACTCATAGGTGGGGCTTTTGGGAGGTGGCTGAATTGTGGGTGTGTGAGGCTGGACTAGGATGTTCAATACTGGTTTAAGGGTGCATGATAACTAAATTGGTTCAGCATAGTTGTGGGTGTGGATAATGGAAGCCCTGCCCTGTGTTCATTTATACAAGTGAACTGTGTCCCACTGAGTGCCAGGTACTGGGCAATTCTACCTCTGTTGCTGCTTTTCTCTCTAGTCTCTGGGTGTCCACAGGTTTTATTTTCTCTGCTGTCAATTTCCAGGGCTCATCCATGTTCCCTTATCTCCAGAGGCAGTTACTCAACTCTTGTTTTGGCTACATTCTGCTGACAAGCAGACCAGTGCTGGGTTCCCCTAGAGCACTATCTTGACAACCTCCTAGGTTTGCTTTCTAAGACATCTATTTTTAAGAGATCAATGTTACGTTTTCCAAAACTATTTAGAACACTAATATAGTTCTTAATGTGGTAGAGAGTAGGGGTGAATGCTGGGTGGATTCAGGGGCAGTATTTATAGAGGCACCTGACTGTGTCACCACCCTGTCACACACTCTGCATTTCTGTGAGCTACCAAGACTCTATTTTTCTGAATAATTATGAATCAATATGTTTACTGTTATATTATTAAGTTTGTGGCTATGATAAACAAATTTTGTTTACATTTTTAAAAAATCAAAACCTTAAAATGTAATATTCTAACCTAGAGTGAAAAGTCTACAAATTTCTATACTGAAAGTTTGAAACCTTATAAATTTGGTGTTATACTAAGAATTCAAAAGGGTTATTGTTTTGAAATAGCTTTGAGTTTTTTACAGCCCAAAGTGTAAAAACCATACTGACTGTAACATTTTGGTAGCAATGTTTTATAACATAGTTACACTGTGATATAATCACAACCCAAAAAGCCAAAAATTTGTTATTCGAAATTGAGGTAGGAGCTCAAATCTGCTGAAGGCTTTAAACTGTAGGGAGTGCAGGTTGTGACAGGGAAGGGAGCAAAGAGCTCTGTCCTCTGGAGCCAGCAGTTTATTGAACTTGGTGACTTGAAGTGACACCAATCATTGTGGCTTCATGTGGAGGTCAGCTCAAAAGGCACTGGGATCAAGAGCCCATTTTGGACACCATTCCCACCCCTGCAAGAACTGAACTGTGTGGTTCAATTGTTTCCTTTGCCTTTAGAGGCATGCTCCAGGCACACAAACAAAATGTCTACAGAGAGAATATACAGCTGGAGTGGCCTGCTTTCCACTCAAATGCCATTGGCAAGAAGGTCATACCGTGGCTCTGACATTCCCTGTGAGCCCAGATATGCGAAAAGCCTCTGAAAAGAATATACCCCTGGGGCAGCCTGCATTCTTCTCCCACTTTTTTGACAAGAGTGGAAAAGAATTTCAACCAGCTGCAGCTATGAGACCCTGTTCTCAAACCCGTGGATTCCAACTTTAAAAGACCAGGAGGGATTAGATTGACATAGCCTGTGATAGTCTGCCCTCATTTGCATTTCTCAGCACCTTAGTAGGAGGATTTTTTACTTTTCAACTACTCTATCTTTTAATGTTTCTTTAATTTTTAATTTGTTTTTTTCTTATCTTATTTTGTGATTTTTGTTTCTGTTTTTATTCATTGGTCTTTTTATTTTTAAATGTATCTATTTTAATTTTGTAAATCTCTGTTCTCTCTGCTCTCCATTCTTACAGGTCAAGCCCAAATCCTTGTGCACACTGCAGGCAGCTCTGCCTCTGAGCTACACTGCCAGTTCAGCTGAGAGGAATTAGGTCCAGTTTTGGCCACAACCCAGTCCCACGTGAACCTGGGTGGGCATTTCTACCTAAAGAAAAGGTGGGACATAAGCTCCCAGCTCTTGACCCTTCCCCAGGTAGGCATAACTCCATAGGACGCTCTGTCCTACTCTTGGAAAGATACTCCCACAGTAGCAGCAGAGAGAAAAAATGCAATGATCACTGGTACCACATCTACTCAGGTCCCTCTGCATTTATTGCTGGTGCACTTGGGAAGAATGTGTAGGGCTAACAACACTACAGGTGATCCCCACAGAGAAGGAGTTGTGATTCTACCTCCTGACCCTCCTTCAGAAGAACCTAGGACTGCATCAAACGCCAATCAAAGGCCAAGAGTGGCTAGGGATTTAGCTCAGTTTGTAGAGTGCTTGCCTAACAAGCACAAGGCCCTGAGTTCGATCCCCAGCACCAAAAAACAAAAGGCCAAGAGCTTCAGACCCTTCAACATGATGGGTGAAAGAATCCAACCACTGCCATCCTGCTCTAAGCAGAGACCACTTTAAATCCCTTCCCCCTGCTATGTTTTTACGTAGTCTGCTGCAGTTGTGTAGTCTCGGGTCGAGAAGACCCTGAAATCACAGCATAAGCCCAGCTGCACCCTATAATTCTCAATCATTATTCAGCCCTGCTCTTGACAAACAACACACAACTGCTTCTTTGTCTTCAAGCCCGGTCCCAGGTGGATAGCCTCAGCTCCTTTGTACTGAACTCTCGCCCTGAAAGTCCCATTGTGCTTTTTCCTGCCCACAGCTCTTCCACTTTATTTATGCTCATGACCCTTTAAAGACTTTGTAGCCTGGATGAGAGTTACTGGTCTGGTCTCTAGTGCCAGAGTGGTCCCTCTCAGGTTTGCTCTGAAATAAACCTGTTCTGTTGAGCTCCTGCCCTTGCTTCTTCTCCTTTTTGTCCTAACAATTGGAGAAACTGGCATTACAGTCAATTTCACACAAGAGAGCTATTAACAGTGCCTATGAAAGTCCCCAGCCTCTAGGAGGGGCTGACACTCATGGTAGGAGTAACCACAGACGAATGTCACACATACTATGCTGCCTACCCTATAAGTGCCTAAAGTATAAGAGTATCCCTACTCTTACATGATTTGCACAGAACAGTGTGTCTCTTCAATTCTTAAATGCTACACCCTGTGCCCAAACCTGTGATTCACAACCAAAAGCTAGAAGGAAATTAATTATACTATTGAGTCCAGTTAGAAACAAAATCAACATTACACAATAAACTGATGCCCTAAGACATACTGTCAGAAGAAAGCCACACGCCAAGGTAGAATAGTGGTTAGTACAGGCCAGAACATGCCTTTCTATCAGTTACAAACCTAGGACCACCCCACCATCAATCTGTAAACGTCCTGTTCCTGCCCAGGGAGCCTCCTCTCTAACTCCCAGACAATAGCCACAGTAACCCATAAATGAAGAAGTAACCCATAAATCAGTTCTTGGGTAAATCCCTAATCCAGGCATTGGTACAGGGACACCCCCAAATGTCCGAAAGTAACCTTTCCCCATGGGCAAACTCAATATCTACTCATCCTTAAGAGTTGTAGCAAATGGATACAGTTGTAACAGAGTGGATTATGGGAAAGGACGAGTGCAGTTAACATGGATGTGATCCGGCATGAGCTGTTAAACACACCCAGAACAGTCCTCTGAGAGGGACTTGGACTCTTGACCAAAAATAAAAGACCCCTTTCTCTTCTCCTGGGGGCTGCTGTGATCTTCATGGACCAGCATTCACTCTGCAGAGCATACTTCTTTTCTGGCTTCAGTAAATGCACATTTTCACTACCTTTTCTGTGTGTCTTATCCAGTTCTTTGTTTGGGACACACAGAACCTGGAAAGAAGCCTCATGGGACCCTCCTTCCAGTAGCAAAAGTCATCACGTAAAGGCAGAAGAGATATCCACCCCAACAGATACACAAATTTCAATGCAGAAATACCAGAAATGTGAGAAAATGAGGGTAATACATCACTCCCTAATCTACAACTCTATAGTAACAGATTCCAAAGATTTTAGGGTTGATGAAATTCTGGACAAAGAATTCAAAAGAGTGATTTTTTTTTAAAAAAGCCCTAGTGAAATCCAAGAGAATTCAAATAAAGAATTGAATGAATTAAGAACACAATTTAGGTTATGAATGAGCAATTGAATAAACAGATAATGTTTTGAAAAACAAAGGAGTTATCTTGAAAATCATCAATACATCAGATGAAAATCAGTTGTTTTGGTGAAAGGCATGTGTATAATCACAACTGTAGAGTCATTAAAGGAATCTATACATTCCATATGATGGAATGTATGAAAAATCCTTAACTTGATGAATTTTAGAAAATATGTACAAGTTGCCTAGTAGAAACAATGAGCAGAAACATACCCACAAAGAAAATTATGATCTCAAATAAGTCCACCACAGTCAATTTTGTAATAGAGTTGTGCTTTTGTTTGACTAGTTTTCGAATTTCTCTCTGTCCCTCAGGGCACACTTTTTGAAATATACAAAGCCTACAATTTCAGCAGTCTCATTAATTCCAATGGATTTTTCATGGAATTGCAGTCAACTGCTCTCTAATGCTACTACCAGAGCATAAACTGGATTCTAAAGCACGTCAGAGTCATAAGTGGTGGGCTGTGATCAGGGATATAAACTCGATGCACAATTATGTTTGATTTTGCTGCCAGCATATGTGCAGGAGACATTTCTGAGGCACTGATCATTTAGTAATAATCAATGTAATGATTATGTTCCAGGGTTTCAGGTTGGTAACTCAAGAAAAGGAGAGGAAAAGGAAGAGAGAGAGAGACAGAGACAGAGACAGAGACAGAGAGATAGAGAGAAAGAAAGAAAGAAGAGAGAAAGAAAGAAAGAAAGAAAGAAAGAAAGAAAGCAAGCAAGCAAGCAAGCAAAGCAGAGACTCTAGGGTACTTTTCTGAATTCAGTAGATATCTGGCCTAGAAACTTGCAAACTACAAATAACAAATTACTTTTCAATTTTAACTTCCAAAATGCTTGGCTTTAAAATGATACCCACCGAAGATATGTTCAGTAAAACCACAATTTAGATAGTAAATGCTACCTAGATATATCTATCTGATACTTAAATGGCAGAATTATAAGAAATAATGGTAAATTTTCTCCACAGCATTTTATAAATTTTCCAAAGTTTACTTTTTTCAAAAACTAAATGCTGGGCTGGGGATTTAGCTCAGTGATTAGAGTGCTTGCCTTGCAAGCACAAGGGCCTGAATTCGATCCCCTGCACCACAAAAAAAACCAAAAAACAAAAAACAAAAAAAACCCTAAATGCTTTTTTAAAAGGGAAAGATCAAAAAGTTCAATTTCTGGTACCCATATATGTTGGTTAATATGCTTAGCATTTCTTGAAATTGCCACAATCTTGGATTAATCTAAATATTAATAATTACAAAATGCCTTCTTAGGCTTTTAAAATATTTTTTAAATTCTTGATTGTTGTCACTTCATTATATTTAGCTCTTGACATTTGGCATCCTGCTTCAGTTTTATAAAAATGTGGTTTATTTGGATGACCGAAAAGATTATTAGCTACAGAGGAGAAGTGTCCTTTAGAATCACAAATATGAAGCAACAACACAGACCCCGTGTAATACCAAAAGAGTGTCTGTTTTCATTCTTTTTTAAAAGCAAGTTCTTGCAAAATAAGGCCCATATTTGGTGACACACACTTATTTCTCTCTTAAGTATTTTGCCCTTTTTAATGAGAGATGAAAAGTAGAAAAAGCAAATGTGAAGGTCTTAAATTTTCTTTTTTTTTTCTTTTTCTTTTTTTTTTTTTTTTTTTTTTTTTGAGGATGGGGGAGAGTAGTCTGAATTGGGTTATGAGGCCCCGGTGCCGGGTGCCTCACCTCAGCCATTGAACTCACTGCGCTGGCCGTGAGTCTGTTCCAAGCTCTGGCTAAGGAGGCATCTGCCAGGCCCTCCCGAGGGGGGCTCCCGGCATCTCCTGCCCAGTCTGCCCTCGCGAGGAGCCCCGTTCTCTGGGAACTCACCTCCCCGCGGCCTGTTAGGGCCGCTGCTGGCCCTAGTCTCAGACCTTCCCAAGGGACATGACAGAGAGTGACGTGATGCACTCAGCTCGTGGCCCCACTTAAAATTTTCTTATAAACAAATTCTAGCATGGTTAAACCCCATTTCCAAGGAATTGCTTAGATTTTGTGAATTCCAAACTTAGCTATTAGATGTCTCCCTCTTGTCCCCATCTCACCTCCTCTCACATCCAGACTCTTTCAACATATGTTTTCCCAGACAAATTTACATGTTTTGATTCTTTGAATATATTTTAATACATTTGTAATCTGAGATTTTCTACAACACTTAGCAATTTAAGTACATCAACAAATAACACGACTTTAGAAATTGATATATCTAGCAATTTAAGTACATCAACAAATAACAACTTTAGAAATTGATATATCTAAAAATAATTACAGGGATACTTTGTGAATTCTTGCAGAAATCACTTCATTTAGTAATTGGATGTGAAGAGGCTACACATTTCCATTTTCCTTGGAAGGAAAATTTAATCTTTATAGTCTTTCTATGAGAACATTATACTGTGTTCTGGTAAGAAATACAAAACTTACCAGAATTTTGGATCCAAATAATTTTGTTCTTTTTGACAATGTAAAGGAGATTATATCATAAATGTATTGACTCTGTTCACATGTGACAAGATGTCTATGTGATGAACCTAGAAAAGGATTGCAGTTATTAGTTATGGAATTTCCACTGGGAATTATCCTTATCACTATACAGAAATTTAGTTATGCCTTCTCTGTTGATAATACACGAGTAGATATTTTATGGCAATTGTGAGTTGAAACAATGCACATATTGATCTCACAGGTTACCGTGGAAAGCCTGTAATATATTTGCTGTAAGTGGTGGAAAGTATCTCCCTAGAGCAGATTCAGAAAGACTTCAGCTGGATTCGAAACCCATGAGCTTTGATCTTTTTCAACTTCCTGACACTGAGCATCTGAAGGACTCAAGATGATGTGGGTTGTAAAGGAAGTGGTTATAGTCTTAGAAGGGCAGGCATGCTAAATAAAAACAAGATGAGTAGCCTCTGGTGGGAGAACTTAGGAATGCAGAGAAATGGTATTTACTACTCTAGAGCTTTAGCAGCAGCAAGACAGAGAATGCACACGCAATGGAGTATGATCCAGATTAGAACACACATCCTCCTGCATACTCTTGCCTGATGAGGGATGCTTATCGCCATGGACACTACCCTGAATCATTCTGTGTTAGGTAATTATGGTGGTACTGTTCAAACCAGACCTGGTGTCTGGTCAGTGAAGAAACAGTAAAGGAAGTGAAGAGCTTGCTTTAGAAGCTATCATAGCAGTGTATCATTTCTGTAACATTATATGTTTGATATCTGTAGTAATATTGGTCTGCAGTTTAGAAATAAAGTTGTCTTTCACCGCACATAGTTTGAGGGATGCTACTGTAGGACAGGATTCTTCTCAAATTGATAGCTTGCTGCAGTTGAATTGGAGCTTGTTGAAAATACAAGACTGAGGTCTCTGCGGGAGGCTGTGTTGTGAATGTAGGTGCACCTAGCGTCCAGTCAGCTCGCCCCTGAGACAGAGTGACACCTCTGATTTCCAAGGATGTGAGCCAATGGCACCTCTGCTTCTTTCTGTATATGTACCCTGATATAATCTTGTATTGTTGTGCTAAATGCACTCCCGGGTTCCTAGCAGGGATTCAGTGCAAAGTAGGGATGTTTCCTTGTCAGCTTCAACATCTACCTCAGCATTAACCTTTCTTTTCAGGATATCCACAGACTTGGCTTTTCCTTCTGAAGCTATTAGAGTGCCATCCCTAAAGAGGAGGACTTTACTTTTTTTCTGGTAGTTTTTGCCACACTTGTCTGGATTTTGTTGATTTACCATACACAACAGTTAGTTGAGTTTCTATTTTCCTTCAAAGAAATAATTTACCAATTATTTTATATCACATGATTGAGACTTGTGTTTTCTTGAAAATATTCGAAGAGCCAGAACTATAAACAAAAATTAATGTAATGTCTACAGATATTATCAATGATGACCATTTTCATTTAAAATTTACTAGATTTGTCCTAAAAAAAATGGTTTCTATAATGTGGTCCAGTGAGCTGAGTGCAAGAAACCAAAACTCCTACATGAAAGAGACATATGTCCACACATTCCTCATTTTTTACTTTCCTCAAGATGATAACATTACCCAGCAAATTAGTTAAAAGGCACATAAATAGAGTGCAATACAAGTGATTTTGGAAGTGTCTGGAGGTATTCTGAGTTGTCACACTCAGGTGGCAGTGCTACTGGCATCCAGTAGATAGAGATGAGGGATGGCACTATTCTACAATCACATGACAGGCTTCACCAACACCCCAATGAAGAATTTTGCGAGACTAGGATTGTAATTTAGTGGTAGGGTACTTAATTAGCATGCCTGAGGCCATGTGCTTAATTCCCAGTACTGAAAATAAAGATTTTTTCTGGCACAAAATGTCAATGGCAAAAATGCCATTGTTGAAAAACATCTCACATGAGAATAAAGTATCACTAAAATCATTCATAATAATTATATTTTTATCTATTAAGACCTCATAAAATTTATTCTTACTTTCTACTTCAAATACTCCAAACATTTACACAATATAACTTTATATCAAGTTAGGGCATTCCTTTCTAGGTTTTTATAATATAAGGAAGCGTGCACCCATCTAAAAGCATGGTTTCTTGGTTTGGATTGTACCTAAAGAAGGATTTTGAAGAGACATTAAAATATTTCCTCCAAGTTACAATGAGGGTTCCATTTCAAGAATAGCAATTTTTAACTCCTTTTTGGTTTGAAACTGCAGTGATTATAACTCAATAAATCAAAACAAAAAAATTTATATTAACATCAGTAATAAGTAAGTTATGCTCTTGGCTAGATACTTTGGGGATGATGTGGTGCAGATAGACAACAATGAAGGGGGTATGACTAGCCAGAGAGAAAACATAGGTAAACACATTGAAAGACAATGGTAACTGGTCATGCCTGTGGTGTTCTGCTACATATGTGGACTGGGGACAAACAACCTGACTTAGTTCAAAAGTCTTTGGCCATTGCATCAGTGCTTTTGTGTGAGGAACAGTTCTTCCAGGTTTTGCTGTCACACTTTTCCAGGCATGAACTCCCATATTAGTCAGTGAATGCTGTCTGCTACAATAAACAACCTCAAAATATCAATAGTATAAGTATTTTAATACTAGAAAGTATTTAGTGGCAATTTAATTTTTCTCCTTCTGTTTAGCCCCTTGCAACTACTATATACAGGAGACCCACAGTCCTTCTCCTTCGGCCTCTCCGTCTCCCAAAAGAGACAGAGTAAAAACTCCTTGTGCTTCAAATCTCCATCACTTCCACTTCTCTGCCTGTATGGCAAAAGCTCTCCCTGTTTATAGGATGTGACGATTAAATCACGTAATCTGTTCATGTCACTTCCAGAATGATCTTTTCATGTTAACACAATGTGTGTCATGTAACAAAACAGACAAAATGGAACAATAGTGTATCATAGCCACAGGGACCAGAGATTAGGAGAGGAAACGTCTTCAGTGGGGTATTTTAGAAACTGTGCCTCCTACAGTGATATATTTCAGAAAATAAATATCATTACATATAATTATGTTATTACGAAGTCTGCATAAAATAACCAATATATGTGCAGAATCAGCAGACAATATGTATTCTTTGATACTATTGCTAACATCATATTATGCTTCTGAAAGTATCATAGTTCTGAAATTTTACGTGCCTAAATTTACTGTTTCTGTTTATTTTGTAGGCATGTTGGATTTAAATCCTCTCCTTGAAACACTTTCACTCAGACTATTAGGACTCTATTTCTTCATATTTTAGCTTTGAGAAAGTATGCTAAGATGATGTATGTATCTCGTGGCCAACTCTCTGAATACAGCATTAACACATGCCCAATGTCTTAGTTACCAACACTCACAGTTTAAACAGTTACCAACACAGTTCCCAACACCCACAACTTAAAACAGAAAGTTTTGTTTTGGCTCATGGTTACAGTCCATAGTGGGTTGGCTGCAAGGCAGGACAGCAAGGTAAAGGCTTGTGGTAGAAGAGGGCTGCTTGTGCGGCTGGCTGACAGGAAGCAGAGAATCAAGGGAGGCCCCAGAGAGAGAGATAGATCCTTCCTGGCCACATCCACAGTGATCTGCCTCTTCCCACCAGACCCTGCCTCCAAACAGCTGGATGGCTATTCCACCCCCATCATCCAGTGACATTTCAAAAGCCCGCCTTTGAGCACATGAGGCTTTGAGGGACATTTTAACCCTAAACCGTAATGTCCACTAAAATGTTTGCTGAGGCTAATAGAAAGTTCATAGTACAATTGAACCAAGTCTTAGAAAGTCATGTACAATTTAGAGTGTGAGCCTTCTAATACAATGATAATTGAAGATTTTTGTACTTGACTCATTGCAAGGAACCCTTACTGCAGTACGAATATAAGCAATGTGAACCACTGTTTTTCTTGTGCTGACTTGTATCTACTCATTTGCAATTCACAAAAGTAGAACCACTGGTAATATATATTTTAAAAAATAATAATCTGGGTCCCATTGCTCAAGCTCTCATGCGAATATTCTCTTAGGTTGAAGGCAGTGATTTATTTCATTAGAATCAAAGTACAGGGTTTTTTTTTTGGCATAATTGCTTTCAAATGTTCAATTAGCTAGTAACAATGATAGTGGTAATGACAACAAAAACTCATCCTAATCTGAGTGCAAATTTATTGTGCTGGTTTTAAGGTGCTTCAGGGTTAACAACTGGACAGGTAATAATGTATAGAAATACAGTAAATCAGAACTATGGAGTTTAGTGCCTTAAAGAGTACCCCCAGGCAATCCAAAACATACAAAATCAGAAATATGTCTCTTTTTAAATATTTTAATAGTGTATGTCTGTGATACATAATAAATACATTCATTGTGGGGATTTGGTACAGAGACATATCTTATCTTGATCTTTTGTATTTGCCCAACCTTTACCTTCCTGCCATCTCACCTATTCCCAGGACCCCTTCCCATTTCCACAAAGTCTACCTCACTGTTTCTTACCATCTATCATTTATTTTGGTCTTTAAATTATTTATGTTAGGTTTCTCATATTAGGGAAACCATTCGATATTTAATTTGTACTTAAAATATATATTGTAAAATGTTCATCAACTTGATCATTCAAATTTTTATTACAACTACTTACCTTAACACGTTTTGGATTTCCTTTTTAGTCACAAAAGACAGAATACAATCTAAAGCATTAAAATGACAGAAAAGGAGAGTCAGGGAATTGAGTACAGGTTAAAATAATGAATTACAAGAAACAAGGATCATGCTGCTGGGTAATCAATTGACTGTCTTTCCCCTAAAATTATTATTATGTCTTAATTTTACATAATCAAAAAGATAAGGAAATATTCAGTTTTGTGAAGTTTGGGGAAAGAAAAGTAAGCGGTCTCCTTATCAACCTCAGCCATGTAGACAAGTCATCATAAATGCTATTTTAATTTAATACTGTGTAAAATGGGATGTGCTTGCTGGCACTCTGGCTGCATGCTCTGGCCTACTCTCAGCCTCCACCACCACTCTCGCTGACTGTACCCACCAGCCCCACTATGAGCAACGCTTTGGAGAAAATTTATGACTCACGTTTCAAAAGTATTTTGTGCTGTATCTGTGGTAAGGGCATATTACTGCTATAAAAGAGAAACAAGCATAAAGAAAAACAGATATTTGGAGCTTCAGTGCTCTTCCTGTGGGAGGAACTTCCACTTCACCAAAGGTTCCAGTTCCTCATCAAAATTGTCCAGCTCCTGCTCCTTGAAGAGCTCCAGGAAAATATGAAAGGAGGGAAGGAGAAGAAAGAGACAGATGTTACACTTCTGGCTGTAGCTCCAAGTGAGTACAAAGCACATGTATATAATAGGATCCATTTCTATCTCTTGGATGAAATAAAATGACAGGAACTGCCCCACCTGCTCCAGGGTAGACTGCGAGAGGTTGTACTCCCCCATGTCGAAGCTCTGCTTCACTGCGGAGAGATGAATGTACATCAGGGGTTTATATATTTTAAATGAGGCTAACTGAATCATGATAAGGCACAAACAGCTAATGAAAGTACCAGTGTTAGGTGATATGACAAACGTTCCTGGACCAGGCACTTTACACGGTTTAAATATGGAAACATGTTTGCTTAGGTTAGGAGGGGCAGAGCCAGGGCCCAGCTAGCATGAGGCTGGGGAGCTTTAGAGATCTGTCTCAGAAAACAGTGCTGACAAGGCTTCCTTCTCTGCCTTTGAGCCTGTGATTTAGCAGCCTTGGCACAGAAACAGATCGTGAAAATAAGAGACATTTTGAAAATAAAATCATGAGCATACTAAAGAGAAGACATCAGTGGTTTTTTAGGATGTAGACAGCTCTGTAGGCCTTTTCTAGGAGCCAAAGCAGCCTGTCCCTGACCAGGCTGGACCAAATTAGACTGAGACCCAATTAGACTGAGAAGGACAGTTAGAGTCTGAATAAGAGCCCAGAAGATGGATTTTTGGTGGAAATATGAACCCAATGTCCCAGGTTAATAATGACACCACCGCGAGTGATCACATGGCCTGGAGCGTTGAGGTGCTCAGCAGAGGAATAGAGGGAAGATGTATCATGATGGCTTTGAATGCTGTCAACAGAAGTCAGAGAGCTTCCTTAAGTCAGGTAGCAAGCAAGCAAAAGT